>CAUYLG010032521.1:0-12425 GCA_963573385.1 Cacajao melanocephalus | reverse complement strand
TGTAAAGGACCTCTTCAAGGAGAACTATGAACCACTGCTCAAGGAAATAAGAGAGGACACAAACAGATGGAAAAACATTCCATGCTCATGGTTAGGAAGAATCAATATTGTGAAAATGGCCATACTGCCCAAAGTAATTTACAGATTCAATGCTATTCCCATCAAGCTACCATTTACCCTCTTCACAGAAGTGGAAAAAGCCACCTTAAACTTCATATGGAACCAAAAGAGAGCCCACATAGCCAAGACAATCCTAAGTAAAAGGAACAAAGCTGGAGGCATCGCAGTACCTGACTTCAAACTATACTACAAGGCTACAGTAATCAAAAGAGCATGGTACTGGTACCAAAACGGAGATATAAACCAATGGAACAGAACAGAGGCCTTAGGGCCAATGCCACACATCTAAAACCATCTGATCTTTGACAAACTGACACATACAAGCAATGGGGAAAGGATTCCCTGTTTAATAAATGGTGTTGGGAAAACTGGCTAGCCATGTGCAGAAAACAAAAACTGGACAACTTCCTGACACATTACAGTAAAATTAACTCCAGATGGATTAAAGACTTAAACATAAGACCTAGCACCATAAAAACACTAGAAGGAAACCTAGGCAAAACCATTCAGGACATAGGCATAGGCAAGGACTTCATGAGTAAAACACCAAAAGCATTGGCAACAAAAGCCAAAATAGACGAATGGGACCTAATTAAACTCCAGAGCTTCTGCACAGCAAAAGAAACAATCATTAGTGCGAATGGGCAACCAACAGAATGGGAAAACATTTTTGCAATCTACTCATCTGACAAAGGGCTAATATCTAGAATCTACAAAGAACTAAAACAGATTTACAAGAAATAAACAAACACATTCAAAAGTGGACAAAGGACATGAACAGACATTTTTCAAAAGAAGACATATATGAGGCCAACAAACATATGAAAAAATGCTCATCTTCACTCGTACCACACCAGTTAGTATGGTGATCATTAAAAAATCTGGAGACAACAAATGCTGGAGAGGATGTGGAGAAATAGAAACACTTTTACACTGCTGGTGAGAGTGTAAATTAATTCAACCGTTGTGGAAAACAGTGTGCTGATTCCTCAAGGATCTAGAAATAGAAATTGCATTTGACCCAGCTATCCCGTTACTGGGTATGTATTCAAAGGATTATAAATAATTCTATTGTAAAGGCACATGCACATGTATGTTCATTGTGGCACTGTTTACAATAGCAAAGACCTGGAACCAACCCAAATGCCCATCGACGATAGACTGGACAAGGAAAATGTGGCACATATACACCATGGAATACTATGTAGCCATAAAAAATCATGAGTAAGTGTCCTTTGTAGGGACATGGATGAATCTGGAAACCATCATTCTCAGCAAACTGACACAAGAACAGAAAATCAAACACCGCATGTTCTCACTCATAGGTGGGTTGTGAACAACAAGAATGCATGGACACAGGGAGGGGAGCATTACAAACTGGGTTCTGTTTGGGGCGACTAGGGGAGGAATAGTGGGGGGTAGGGAGGTTGGGGAGGGATAACATGGGGAGAAATGCCAGATATAGGTGACAGGTGGATGGAGGCAGCAAACCACATTGCCATGTATGTACCTATGCAATAATTCTGCATGATCTGCTCATGTACCCCAGAATCTAAAGTACTATATATATATATATATGTGTATATATATATATATATGTGTATATATATATATGTATATATATATGTATATATATATGTGTGTATATATATGTGTGTATATATATATATATATAAAGAATTCAGGGTCTTTTTATCTTTCACCTCTGCCACTATTGTCTTTGTTCTCAGCCTGGGATTCTCCCTTGGTTGCAAAATGGCTGCTGACACAGCCAGAGAAGACAGTGTCCAGTGAAAAAGAAGAGACAAGCTTTTCTTATGTGTCCTTTTTTTTTTTTTAAGAAATGCTTTCCTGCAGCTCTCTAGCTTGCACCTGAATTACAACCATGCCACCATCCTAACCAATGTCTGTCAAGGGGAATGGGTTCACAACCCACTCCTGGGGCTGGAGCTATGGGGGAGCATAGGCACCAACAGTATTTTTCTTCCCCAGGCTGCCTCTACCTTGAACTCTGACTCAAAAGCTTTGTCCAGCCCACCCCCCAAAATCCTTTTTCCTCCAAGCTCCTCCTCCATAGGAAAAGCACTGAATTTCAAAAGAATTTGTGAATGTTTGTGTATAGACTTCTTTATGTACTGGAAACATAGTCAATGGGCCAACCTCCATGGACTGGGTCTAAGTCATGGAGCCTGGAGAGCAGTCCAGGGATGCTGGAGATTAATTGCACAATGCGTAAGAGTGATTACATTTAATCACTCTATTTTTCCCCCCTCTTGTAAAAAGCCACCCAGGTGTGGTTTGCCAATAGTATGAATCTGTTTCAGCTTCTAGGCCAGTAGTATTTGCCGTTATGTGGCCCAGGAGTCACATTTTCTGTCACCATTATCTGAAGGAGCCACATGAGCCTAGTATAACAGAATATTCTAATACAGAAATGAAAGGTCTTGCAGCCTTGCAGGTTGCAAAAGAAGGACCCACATTCAGCCTATTATCTTTTGCCTGGCAGTGTGATTTCCTTAGACAAAGCTCCAAGCTTGGCTTTGTATCCACAGGGAAAGAAACTGGTCAGACTATTTTATTTTTAATCCTTTGTTTTCTCTCCACCAGTTTTTCACTTTGAAAATCTTTTTAGACCACCATACAGATAAAGTTCTGTCAAAGAAGAAAATCAATCAAGCTGAATGTTTCATGCGTGTTCAATTCAATTCCAAATACACTTTTTGAGAATCTACAATGAGAAAAGTATAGAAACAGATATTGTGGAGAGTATATAACTTCATAAACATGACATTGTACACACACGTTTTCTGAGAACATATTTTGGCTGAATACTTGGATAAGTTTGAGTATGAATAAGAGATTTCCCTGTTTTCAAAGTATACGTGTTTAGGGTGAGGGAAGGCAATATAGACACATAAATAATCCATTGAATTTCATTATGATATGTCAGGTTAGTGCCAGTTGCTGTGGCATAAAAGAGATAAACAAGCCAAAGCCAGAAAGAAGGTAAGAGAAGCCATTGCCCTGGAAGTAACTTTTGGGTGAGCATTGAGGAAAACCTTTGCCCTAGAAGTGGTATTTAGGTGAGTATTGAAGGGTAGATAAGGACGTTAAGGGGAACTTGAGGCTCAGTTTTCAAAAGCAGAAATAAGACATTTACACCAAAAGCTATAAGGCAAGATAAAATGTGCAAAGTTCTCTAACAGGGCATCATGGAATGTTTCAAGGAGAATCTTTTGTTCTGGGTTTTAGCTATTGAGAGGGGTGTTGTTAGAAATGGGCCAAGAGCATTCCATGCAGAGTGTACACTGTAAATGTGACAGGAATAAGACAAACTATAATAATTTTTTTTTCAATTTTTTTGTCTTATCCTATCTCCTGGTCAGTAAGAATGTTTTTGTTTGTTGTGTTAGCTCCAGGGCTCTTACAGGAAAGTTCTAAGAGGCCAGGGAGGCTGAAACGATATAGATGTGAAGAGCTTAGGAAGGGAGACAAAAGAACCTGAATGTGGGCTTGAAGAATATCTTGGCGTGGGAGTTTAGAGTTGGGAGGAGAGAGACCTTAGGTGAGCCTACACATATTGGGGAAAAAGAAGGGAAGAAATGGGAGAAGAGAGGTTTTAGGAAGTTTTTCCACGTTCTCTTTCAGCATGTTTATGAAAGACTACAGGAAAGGTTAAATTAATTGTACATTTATTTGCGTCAGAGTTGATGTACCTTTGACAGACAATGAATCAAGATGGTGTCACATAGTACGTGGACTTTATGTAAGTTACATCATCAGCTAAAGCATGAAGGTGGTAGAGCACAAGCAGGATTGGGAAGCAAGAAATCACACCACACAACTAAAAACAAGGCTGTCTGAAGGGAAGTACTGGGACAGAGGTTAGGTTTATTCAAAGCAATGGAAGGCTTAAAAGTCAAGGTTAGGAAGGTGGTACGTGCTCATGGGCCGGGCAGAGTCTCTGAAATCTCTGAATAGGGTGGCTCAATATCAGAGTTTATTTTAAGACAATTATATTAATAGTAGCATTAGTGGGAAAGGTGATAAGAGGGTAACGGATAACAATTAAAGAGTTACTGCAAAACCTGATGCCAAATAACAGATTTGGAAGATTTTTCATGGATTTGATTTGTTTGTTTATGTGACTCAATCAAGGGTTTGATTTTATCTGGATTCAGCCTTAGCCAGAGCTACAAGATGACAATGTGTTCACCAACCTCATTACTGTTTTTTATTTCTATTATTTAGGAGTGACAGAGGACTTACAAAGTGCTCAGGGTAGATCTGGAGTACAATGCAATAGAGCTAGTTTTTATTGAGCCCCCACCAGGTGTCTGGCACAAGGGCCTTGAGCACTGGGCTTACCATATAATTAGAGTTACCAGATCAACACACAAGCCAGCCCCCAGTGCAGAAGGAGACAGAGGGCTGTAACTTAATGAGAGGCAGATGTCAACGGGGAGCAGATGTTTGCAGCTCTTCAGTTATATCAAATTAATCATCTCCTGACTTCAAGGTGCTTCTTGGAGTCCAGGAAATTTCCCTGTAATAAATTGCTCCTGGGATTGATTTTTAAAGTGAGAATGTGTTTGCCACTGTCTTGAATGCTTTAGAGCAACTCTTTGTAGAAGCTGAAGAAGTTTTTTAATATGGAAAAATTTAGGTGAAGGTTAAAAACGACCAAATCTAAGTTCCCAGGCTGGTTTATAAAAAACAGAGGGGTTAACTTTTTACTAATAAAATTAGCAGCTGGTTCTGCGCCACAGTCTGCCCACTTTTTCATTTATTTAGCATATAATTTTTGCAGACACAATATGTACTGAAGCTATAGCAGGGAAGGAAAACATAGATGCCAACCCATGGAGCTTGCAGCATTATAGTAAATAATCACGCAGATATATCCACAACTACAAGTGGGGAAAGTGCAATAACAGTTATGTGGTTCTTGAAGATAGTTAATGTAAGGATTTGACTTAAGTCAGAGCAGAGAAATCTTTTCTAAGCAAGAGATATTAGCAGAGTTCTTCCTTCTTTCTTTTTGCTCTCTTCCTTCTCCCTTCCTTCTTCCTTCTTTTTCTTTCTCTCCCTTCCCATCTCCCCTTTCCTCCTTCTTTCTCTTTCCTCCTTCCCAGTCTATTTGCTTTCCTCTTGCCTTTCTTTTCTTTCCTTTTCTCACTTCCCACTTTCTTTCCTCCAATCTCTTTCCTTTTTGTCTTCTGTTTCCCTTCTCACCCTCCCCTCCACCCCACCCTGTACTTTTCTTCTAGTCATTCCCAAACAGTAGTTGAAAACTTTTTAGAGACTCAAGTCCTGTACCATGCCTGGAGGGGGCTAGAAGGGTTGATGTACATACAGAGATAAACAGGGAACCATTTGTCTTCAAAGTGCCTACAGATGATGCACGATTAGTTGAAATTCAGGACAGTGGGTGTTATATTGGAGATAGATACAGATTTTTCTGGGAGGGGCACCAGACTTACGCCAGGGTATTGGGTAGGAGCAGAGGCCAGGTGAGAAAATGGTTTTAGAAGTGATGGACATTTGAGATCATTCTTAGCAGACAGCTAGGAGTTATTTAGAAAATAGGGTGGAGGACCTTGCAGGCAGGGGAACACTTCCATGTTTAAAAAGAAGAAAATGTGATGGGAGTGTTGCAACCTGGGGAAGACAAGATATCTAGTATAACAGGGGTAAATGATGTGAGCTAGGAAGATTTAGAAGATGAGATGGTTGGAGAGATGTTAGGAGCCAGATGGAGAAGAACAGTGCAATATATTGTCCTGTGGGCAGTCATCGAAAGCTTCAAGAAGAGTCATATCATCCAATCTACTACTTAGAAAGATCTTTCTCAACAGTAGTGTGGCCCCACCCACTCCTAGCAGATAAAAAATCATATATCTTTATATTTGGCTTTTCCAAAACATTATTTCAGGCTGCGAGGTCTGGTGAGGGCTTTGGTGGCCTCAGAGGCAGAAACAAAATGAAATCTCAAGGTATTTGACTCTGACAGTACTGCAGAAGCCCCTTCACCTCTTGCCCAAGCTCTCTGTTGTATAAGACTCCCCCACAAAATGAGTAAACACCATTGGAGCATCTTCTTAATTGTTGGGACTTTTCTATTACTGTAGTGATGATAGGTAAACCAATTTCTTTGTTTTCAAGGAATAAAAGTAAAAGAATCCTGAAAATGACGACAGATCAGAAAACATTCATTATTCTCAACTAGGGTTTCTCAACATCAGCACTGTTGGCATTTGGGCTGAATAATTTTGTGTGTGTGTGAGGGGCTGTCTTACAATAGTTTAATACCTTCCCTGGCCTCTACTCACTAGATGCCAGTAAAAAGTCTCTTCCAAGAGGAGGCAATAAAAATGTCCCCAGACATTGTCATATGTCCCCTGGAAATGAAAAACTGCCCCCTGTGGAGAACCACTGATTTAAACTGTATGGTTGGAAGTATTGTTGACATGAAGAAACTCAGGATTTAGCCAAGGTGTACTGAGCACATTCTTCATGTGTTTAGAGTCACATAGGGAGGGACTGATGGCATCTGATGATAAGTGAATTCCAGTGTTGACTCCAGAAGCATCTCCTCTCTGCACTCTCAAGCCCCTGCTAATTATAAGACCACCCCTTCCTTCCTTTCATCTCCAAATGACTCTAATATGTTATCATGGCACAGAGCCTACTTTCTCTCCAATTACAAGATCAGATGGACCTTTTTCAATTTGGCTTTCAAGGCTGGTTGCTCCTCAGAGACAGCTTTGCTAAAAGCATTTAATGATCCTCGAGATAGCCAAGGCTTAGAGGTGCCTATCTACAGCACTGGGCAGGATGGGGAAGCCATTCGGGGTTCTGTTCACCTTCCAGGGCTGCCGCCTCTACCATTTCTCTGTCCTCCCAGAATGAGGCCTGCTGGTTTTATGTAGGTTTTGCATTTCATTTTCCTGTTTCATAGGGTGCCAGCAGCAATATTTCAGACGTTTCTAGGCATTGCATGAGGCTGCTTTTCCCCGGTTAGGTCTTGGGCACTGTAGCACAGCTTCACATATTAAAATTAGGATATCTTGGAGTTATCATTAGGCTGGTGACTAGACTTCAAACCCCTTGAGAACAAGGACTCAGTCCTATTTTTTTTGATTTCTCAGTGCTTATACTTCTCTCACATGGTAAGGACGTAAGAGCTGCCCTGCTGGTTGCTGAAAATCCATATCTTCCAGGACACACAGGAGCCTTGGCCTTGCCACATTTGGCAGTAATGTGAGGCGTCTCATTATCTGGAACCTACATTATGAGAGTGAACCCATGTTTCACGTGGAAACTTCAGCTGCGAGAGTGTATGCTATTTTTAACAATGTCCCTTCTTTTTCCTAACATGGTTCTTTAACAAGGTCATATCATTATCAGTTATTTAATATTTCTAAAATCAGAAATGGTATCAATGCTGTGAGAGCTCAAGCTTCAGGCCAGACTCTAAGCCTTCTCACACTGGCGCTATTGATACAGCCTCGTGGTGAGTCTTCCCATCCTTCTTTTTATAGTGTATGGTTAGATTCAAAATTCAGCCAGGCTAAACTTTTTGCTCTCTTTAGGTCAGGATTTATGCTTATTTAAGGAACTGCAGTAGCCACTTTTAAACTAAAGAACTGGGATACGGAGGATCCAAGATGGCCGAATAGGAACAGCTCCGGAGTGCAGTTCCCAGCAAGAACAGCACAGAGGGTGAGTGCTCACCACATTTCCAAACAAGTTTCCACTGCCCACAGACCAGGAGATTCCCGGGCTGAAAAGTGCCATGAGTTTTCAGCGTGGCGGTTTTAGCCAGTGCCGTCAGCACACAAAAACTCACACAAGTCTGGGCAGCTGTTTCAAGGGGCACCTAGAATGCCTGGGAGACAGAGCCGCCCATTCAACTGAAAGGGAGGGGGCTGAGACAGGGAGCCAGGCAATCTTGCTTGGCAGGTACCATCCCCACAAAACAAGCAATCTGAAACGCTCTGGATTGAGAGTTTCACAGCAAGCACAGCTGGACCCAGGACAGTCCAGCTCAGTTGGGGGAAGGATGTCCCCTACTATGGAGGCAGTCTGCCACTATGAGGCAGTTCACACAGCAGCTGGGCAGAGCTTGCAGCAGCTCAGCAACACCTCTGCCGGCAGACCGTGACTAGACTACTCCATGCGGGGCAGGGCATCTATGAAAAAACGCAGTAGCACACAGGATTATAAACAAAGCCAACCTTCCTAGGTCAGAGCACCTGGGAAAACAGACAGTTATGAGTTCAGCTGCAGCAGACTTAAGGGTACCTGCTCAGCAGCTCTGCATGAACAACAGAGCTCCCAGCATAGCACTTGAGCTCCTATAAGGGACAGACTCTCTCCTCAATCAACTCCCCATTCCCCATATACCCAAAAAGACACCTCATAAAAGAGCTTAGGCTGACATCTGGTGGTTACCCTTCTGGGATGAAGATAGCAGAAGATGAAACCGACGGTAACCCTTGCTGTTCTGCAGTCCCTACAGGCAATCCCCTGGTGATCGGGGTCTGGAGTGGACTTCCAGCAGTCCTGCAGCAGAGGGGCCTGTTAGAAGGAAAACTAAGAAGCAGAAAGAAATAGCTTCAACATCAACAAAAAGGATGTCCATTCAGAGACCCATCTGAAGGTCACCAACTACAAAGACCACAGGTAGATAAAGCCAATAAGATGGGAAGAAACCAGCATAAAAAGGATGAAAACACCAAAAATCAGAATGCCTCTCCTCTTCCAAGGGATCACAACTCCTCACCAGCTAGGGATCAAAGATGGATGTAGAATGAATCTGATGAATTGACAGAAACAGGCTTAAACAGGCTTCAGAAGGTGGTTTGTAACAAACTTCTCAGAGCTAAAAGAACATGTGCTAACCCAATGCAAAAAAAACTAAGAATCTAGAAAAAAGGTTAGGTGAGATGCTAACTAGAATAAACAGCTTAGAGAAGAATATAAATGACTTGATGTAGCTGAAAAACACAGCATGAGAACTTTGCGAAGTATACACAAGTTTCAATAGCTGAATCGACCAAGCAGAAGAAAGGATATCAGAGATTGAACATCAACTCAACGAAATATAATGAGAAGGCAAGAATAGAGAAAAAAGAGTGAAAAGAAATGAACAAAACCTCCAAGAAATATGGGATCATGTGAAAAGACCTAATCTATGTTTGATCAGTGTACCTGAATGTGATGGAGAGAATGAATCCAAGCTGGAAAACACTCTTCAGGATATTATCCAGGAGAACTTCCTCAGCCTAGTAAGGCAGGCCAACACTCAAGTCCAGGAAATACAGAGAACACCACAAAGATATTCTTCAAGAAGAACAACTCCGAGGCACATAATCGTCAGATTCACCAGGGTTGAAATGAAGGAAAAAAAATGCTAAGAGCAGCCAGAACGAAAGGTCAGGTTACCAACAAAGGGACGCCCATCAGACTCACAGAAGATCTCTCCACAGAAACCCTACAAGCCAGAAGAGAGTGGGGACTAATTTTCAACATCCTTAAAGAAAAGAACTTTCAAACCAGAATTCATATCCAGCCAAACTAAGCTTCATAAGCAAAGGAAAAAGAAAATCCTTTATGGACAAGCAATTGCTGAGAGATTTCGTCACCACCAGGCCTGCCTTACAAGAGCTCTTGAAAGAAGCGCTAAACAAGGAAAGGTACCAGCCACTCCAAAAATGCACCAAATGGTAAAGACCATGGACACAATGAAGAAAATGTGTCAACTAATGGGCAAAACAACCAGCTAGCATCAAAATGGCAGGATCAAATTCACACATAACAATATTAATCTTAAATGTAAATGGACTAAATGCCTCAATCAAAAGACACAGACTGGCAAATTGGATCAAGACCCATCGGTGTGCTGTATCCAGGAAACCCATCTCACGTTCAAGGACACACACAGGCTAAAAATAAAGGGATGGAGGAAGATTTATCAAGCAAATGGAGAGCAAAAAAAAAAGCAGGAGTTGCAGTCCTAGTCACTGATAAAATGAACTTTAAACCAACAAAGATTAAAAGAGACAAAGAAGGGCATTACATAATGGTAAAAGGATCAATGCATCAAGAAGAACTAACGATCCCAAATATATACATATCCAATACAGGAGCACCCAGGTACATAAAGCAAGTTCTTAATGATCTACAAAGATACTTAGACTCCCACACAATAAAAGTGGGAGACTTTAACACTCCACTGTTATTATTAGACATATCTACGAGATAGAAAATTAACAAGGATATCCAGGATTTGAACTCAGATCTGGACCAAGCAGACCTAATAGACATCTACAGAGATCTCCATCCTAAATCCACAGAATATACATTCTTCTCAGCACAGCATGGCACTTACTCTAAAACTGACCACATAAATGGAAGTACATCACTCCTCAGCAAATGCAAAGGACCAGAAATCATAACAAACAGTCTCTTAGACCACAGTGCTATCAAATTAGAACTCAACTCAAAATTAAGAAACTAACTCAGAACCACACAAGTTCATGGAAACTGAACAACTGGCTCCTGAATGTCAACTGGATAAACCATGAAATGAAGGCAGAAATAAAGATGTTCTTCAAAACCAACCAGAATGAAGACACAACTTACCAGAATCTCTGGGACACATTTAAAGCAGTGTCTAGAGGGAAATTTATAGCAGTAAATGCCCACCAGAGAAGTGAGGAATGTTCTAAAATTGACACTTTATTGTCAAAATTGAAAGAGCTAGAGGAGCAAGATAAAAGAAACTCAAAAGCTAGCAGAAGACAAGAAATAACCAAGATCAGAGCAGAACTGAAGGAGATAGAGACATAAAAAAAATCCTTCAAAAATCAATAAATCCAGGAGCTGGTTTTTTGAAAGGATCAACAAAACAGACAGACTGCTAGCCAGACTAATAAAAAAGAAAAGAGAGAAGAATCAAATAGATGCAATAAAAAACGATAAAGAGGATATCACCACCGACTCCACAGAAATACAAACTACAATCAGAGATTACTACAAACAACTCTATGCACATAAACTAGTAAATCTGGAAGAAATAGATACATTCCTGGACACTTGCACCATCCCAAGCCTAAACCAGGAAGAAGTGGAAACCCTGAATAACAAGGGCTGAAGTTGAGACAGCAATTAATAGCCTACCAACCAAAAAAAGCCCAGGTTCAGACAAGTTCACAGCTGAATTTTACCAGAAGTACAAAGAGGAGCTGGTACCATAGCTTCTGAAACTATTCCAGACAATATAAAAAGAGGAAATCCTTCCCAAGTCATTTTATGAGACCAACATCATCCTGATACCAAAACCCAGCAGAGACTCAACAAAAAAAGAAAACTTCAGGCCAATATCCATGATGAACATAGATGCAAAAATTTCAATAAAATACTGGCAAACCGATTACAACAGCACATGAAAAAGCTTATCCATCAAGATCAAGTAGGCTTCACTCCAGGGATGCAAGACTGGTTCAACATATACAAATCTATAAACATAATCCACCACATAAAAAGAACCAAAGACAAATATCACATGATTATCTTAATAGAAGCAGAGAAGGCCTTTGACAAAATTCACCAGCCCTTTATACTAGAAACTCTCAGTAAACTAGGTATCCAAGGAACGTATCTCAAAATAATAAAAGGTATTTATGACAAACCTATAGCCAAAATCATACTGAATGGGCCAAAACTGGAAGCATTCCCTGTGAAATCTGGCACTAGACAAGGATGCCCTCTGTCATCACTCCTGTTCAATATAGTATTGGAAGTTCTAGCCAGAGCAATTAGGCAAGAAAAAAAAATAAAGGGTATTCAATTAGGAAAAGAGGAAGTCAAATTGTCTCTATTTGTAGATGACTGGATTGTGTATTTAGAAGACCCTATCATCTCAGCCCATAATCTCCTTAAACTGATAAGCAACTTCAGCAAAGTCTCAGGATACAAAATCAATGTGCAGAAATCACAAGCATTTCTATACACCAATAACAGACTAACAGAGAGCCAAATCATGAGCGAACTCCCATTCACAATTGCTACAAAGAGAATAAAATACCTAGGAATACAACTAACAAGGAACTCAAAGGACCTCTTCAAGGAGAACTACAAACAACTGCTCAACGAAATAAGAGAGGACACAAACAGATGAAGAAACATTCCATGTTCATGGTTAGGAAGAATCAATATCGTGAAAATGTCCATACTGCCCAAAGTAATTTACAGATTCAATGCTATTCCCATCAAGCTACCAATGACCTTCTTCACAG
>CAUYLG010032520.1:0-40731 GCA_963573385.1 Cacajao melanocephalus | reverse complement strand
GCAAAACATACATTTTTCTCAGTATCACATTACACCTATTTTAAAAGTGACCACATAATTGGAAGTAAATCACTCCTCAGCAATTGCATAGCATTTCACAACTTTAAATAAAATATTGGTTGGCTGCTTGTTTGTTATTTTCATCTCTTATTCGTTCCTGTCTCCATTGTTAAGTACAATTATTGGCATAAAAGAGGTTTTTAATACCCATTTTTAGACTGTATTCTAGCCTGGGCAATAGAACAAGAATCTCATTCTCTCTCCCTCTTTCTCTTCCTCTTTCTTTCTCTCTTACATTCTTTTTTTTCTTTCTTTCACTCTCACTTTCTTTCCTCTTTTTCTTTCTTTCAAAAATTAAAAAAAAAAAAATTAAAAAATGAAACAAGTCAGGTATACCATAATAATGAGTATCAAAGCCACTCAGTGAGGCCACTTCTGTAAAATAAAACTGACAACATGGCCACCTCAGCACTCAGAGCCCTGCCAGAAAGCTTTTTCCTCACCTTTCCTCAGGCAGCCTCGGGGGTCCTGAAGCAACAGCTTCCCCAGTCGGTCCTGAGGAGGAGGAGGCTGGGTCCTCCCTGGCCACAGTGCCCAGGTGTCCCTGTAGGGACAACGGTGTCTCCCATGCGGGTCCTGAGGAGGAAGAGGCTGGGTCCTCCCTGGCCACGGTGCCCAGGTATCCCTGTAGGGACAATGGTATCTCCTGTGTGGGTCCTCAGGAGGAGGAGGTTGGGTCCTCCCTGGCCACGGTCCCCAGGTGTCCCTGTAGGGACAGTGGCATCTCCTGGATGGGTCCTGAGGAGGAGGAGGCTAGGTCCTCTCCAGGTGTCCCTGTGGGACGGCAGTGCCTGCTGGGTGGGTTCTGAGAAGGAGGCTGGGTACTACCTGGTGTCCCTGTAAAGACAGTGGGGTCTCCCAAGTGGGTCCTGAGGAGGAGGAGACTGGGTCCTCTCCAGGTGTCCCTGCAGGCACCTGAGGAGAAGGCTTAGCTCTGCCCCCTGGAGGCTCAGGGCATCTGCACCGGAAAGCACACGCCTCTAGAGGGTCCATAAGGCAGCATTCACGCCCCCATCAGCCATCCCTGGAGGTGCAAGATGCTTAGGTAGCCTGCGCCCCTCCCATGAATTTCTGAAGTCTACTGCTCTGACAATTCCACACTACGAATTTTGAAAAAACAGCTAAAAGGGAACCCACCATCCCCACCAAAGGGATGGAGATAAGTAGTAAAGTACATGGCAAACTGACAAAAGCCAAATAACATCCTATGTGTAAGCAGTTATGTATGAAAAAGTTGGAAAACTGGAGTGTGCCATTTTAAAAAAGCAATACCATTTACAATAGCAACCCTCAGAACTGAAGTTCTTTAAGTATAAATCTTTAAAATAAAGGTAAAAATATGCATTCATCAAACTTAGAAAAACAGTTGAAAGAAATCAAACGATATGTAAATAAATGCAAAGATGTTCCTTATTCAGGATTGTGGAGTCAGTATTTTTATGATGAAAATCCTTTCAACCTTGACATAGATTCAGCACAGTCCAAATTCTCAGAAAACTGTTTTTCATTTATTTTTATTTATTTGTTTGTTTTAGAGACAGGGTCTTGCCCTGTCACCCATACTGGATTGCAGTGCTGTAATAACAGCTCACTAGAGCTTGAAACTTCTAGGCTCAAGCAATCCACCCACCTCAGCCTCCCAAACAGCTAGGACTACAGGCACATGCTACCACTCCCAGCTAACTTTTAAAAAATATTTTCAAACGTAAGAATCTTATTTTCCCCCGGCTGGTTTTGAACTCCTGGCCCCAGGTGATCCTCCTGCTTTGGCCTCCAAAAGGACTGAGATTACAGGCGAGAAACACTGCACCTAGCCTTGTTTTTAAACCTAGAATAGGCAATGTCGAAGACGTATGAACAAAGAACTCACACATCTGGATCCCAACATATCGAAAGCTAAAGCAGTAAAGAAAATGTGATGATGGTGAAGAAACAGACTAACAGATAAATGAAAATGGACCCAAAATAGACCCAGGAAAATACAGTAAATTGATTTTGGCAAAGGGACGATAGACATTCAATGAAGAAAATGACGTCTGTTTCACCACTGGTGATAGAACAATGGGAACCATAAGGGAAAAAATGAACAAAACATAAACCCTATAACTTATACAAAAATCTATTCAAAATAATTCATAGAATAACATTTAAAATCCACACCTGTAAAAATTTTAGAAGAAAATGAACATGACCTTCTATTTGAAGATGAGTTTTTAGTCACTATAGCAAAAGTCAAATGATGAAAGAAAAAAACGAATAATGTCAACTTTATTAAAAATAAAGCAAGGCACAGTGGCTCACGCCTGTAATCCCAGCACTGTGGTAGGCCCAGATAGTTGGATAACCTGAGTCGGGAGTTCAATACCTGCATGACCAACAGAGAAAAGGCTGTCTCTACTAAAAATACACAATTATCTGGGCATGGTGACGCATATCTGTAATTCTAGCTACTTGGGAGGCAGGAGAATCACTTGAACCCGGGAGGCAGAGGTTGCCGTGAGCCGAGATAGCACCATTGCACTCCACCTGGAAAACAATAAGAAAACCCCATCTCAAAAAATAAATAAAAAAATAGAAGTAAAACATGTACTCTGACAACCTCCAGTGTGCTGAGACCAGAACAGGGTAGGGCAGAGGAACTGCAGAATTTCCTTCCTAACCCTAACCCCAACCCCAATACCAACCTAGCCCTACTCTACCCCTAACCCCTAATCATAACACTAACCCTAACCATAATCCTAGCCCTAACCCTAACCCTAATACCTAAACATAAGCCCTAACCCTATCCCTTAACCCTAACTCTAAACCCATAACCCTAACCCTTAAAGCAATTTTCCTCAACACAAACTTAGTTGAAGACATTTGGCCTCCTAGTGCTGGTTCATCTTATCATTACGCTAGCTGTCAGAAACGTTTATCAGACCTGAAATTCACTCAATCCACCATTCTAGCATATAACATAATGTATACATACTGTAACGTTCCTTTCAAATAAATCAGAAAGATAATATCAAGTCCCTATGCTCTTCCTGGGTATATCCAAAGGATTCCCAATGTATTCTAGTCCTGTGCTGCATTTTCTATTCATCTTTGCTGCTGGACTTCTAACTGCAAAAAGCAAGTCGAAAGTCCCCATAAAGAAATTCAACTAGATGACAGAGAAACAAATAGTGCACCTGGGTTCACGGAGGACAGAGAGTGACTCTAGGTTTTATTTTGGAGGGAGAGAGTGATTTAAAGTTCTTGCATTCTGGTATGTGTACAGTTATCTATTCTCAGTGCCAGTGGTGAGATAATGTCCACATGACAATTATCATTTAGATCAGAGAATGTTTCAGAAATGCTGACCATTAAAATAAACACTACTTACATAGGGCTGAATTTTCTCCTCAAATAGGCACTAGAGTTCTTTACTGAAGTGGTTTTTCCAATGGAGTACCTAGAAAATATTTTCCTGTAACACAGAGGATGAACACATAAATTGAAGAAATTATAAGTCAATGTACTGTCACTTCTTGTCATTTCTCAGCTTTCATCAAACCTAATTCCCAGCCATGGAAACAGAGACTCAAGAATATGGGTGGACAAAGTTGGTTTACACCCATCCTATAAGCTCAACTGCTCCTAAAAAGACTTGCATTCCAGGCTGGATGCAGTGGCTCACGCCTGTAATCCCAGCACTTTGGGAGGCTGAGGTTGGGCAGATCACCTGCAAGACCAGCCTGGCCATCTCTTACTAAAAATACAAAAATGAGCTGGACATGGTGGTGCATATCTGTAATACCAGCTACTCAGGAGGCAGAGGCAGGAGAACCACTTTGCATTCCATGATGTGGTCCCACCCAAGAGGAATCTTTTATCACTTCAGTTGATCTGGACACTCCCCAAGCCACGCACGCATTTACATGTAAGTCTAGGTGTACAAGAGTTAACCCAAGTGGTTACACAAGCAGATTTATATCACTGGACTCCAACATAAAGAGGGTGGTGAGGTAAAAATAAATGGGGAGCCCATATGTGAAGACCACTTGATCCCGAGTGATGTGGTCTTCCGGCTCATTATCGTCTCCTTTGTAGCAGGTCTAAAAGGAATGAGTTGGGCTGAGAGAGAGAGTCAATTCCGCCTTGGAGGAACAGAGGAGCAGGGCACAGGGTTTGCCCTTTCTCTATACGAACTCCAAAGCAGTTTATGTTCCACTGGCTAAGAGAAAGTCTTCTTCAAAAATTTCACATTATAGGTCAAACATTAATATCACGTAAACTCAAAAGATTGAGAAACTAGCATTACTTCTGGGAAAACCAGAGTGTGCATTTTTTTTTAAATAATCATTGGCAGCACAAACCTCAGAATATCCAAAGGCGATAAAAATGAGTTTTTAACTTACATATTTCACATTTAAATTAAGATATAAATGATGCTAATGAAATCCAGAAATCCAATTGTACTGTTTTTAATGTTCATTTTTTAAAAAATAGGCATCTTTATCAAATATCCCAGTAATAAACTTAATCACCAATTAAGTTTTTATTATTTAAAAGCAAAATCCACGTATCTCCTTAACAGTATCCACTTTACAAGTCCCATTATGCGTACTGGAAACAACATTCAGAAATAAACGTATATATGTATGTACATATACACGAAAATACCTTTCAAATGAAAAAACTTTCAGATAGTGATATTACAATACATTTAGAAATTAATAACATAAGCAAATCATGGGATGCCATCCACGCCCATCCCAAAGGTACCGAATTTATAAACCATCTCAGATGCGGAGCAGGACAGGTTCAAAGTAGGTACGAAAGCCGGCGGAGCAGCCCACAGGTGAGGTGTCCAGGGCCCGGTCGCGATCCCTGCCGCCCTGGGCCCGACCCCTGCTGCGCCTCCGGCTCGGGGCTAACGCAGAGCCCGAGCGCGCCTCACACTGTCGCGACCCAAAGGCGGAGTGCGGGCTCGCGAGGGTCCCCACCCCACTCCGGCTCCCGCCGGCACCTACGGACTCGCGTCCCAGCCGCGCGCCGACACAGGAGCAGCGCCACCCTAGGCACAAGAGCCCCACGAGCCTCTTACCTAACAGGAAGTTGGGTGGAAGCAGCGCCGTCCCACGGTGCACCGAAAGCAGTCAAACTAAACCGGACGCAGAGACGCGCTTTCAGCCAGGCGGGGCGACAGGAAGGGCCGCAAACGCGGGCCGAGGGCGGAAGCTCAGGATGCGCCCCGCCCCTGCCCGAGGCCCCGCCCCGGCCCCGCCTCTTTGTCGGCCTCCCCACTGCAGGACTGGCCCCGCCCCTGCCCGAGGCCCCGCCCCGGCCCCGCCTCTTTGTCGGCCTCCCCACTGCAGTCCTGGCCCCGCCCCGGCCCGGGCCCGCCTCTTTGCCTGCCTTCCCTCTGCCCGTACGGGCCCCGCCCCTCGCGCGAGGTTTTTTTTGTTGTTGTTGTTGAACCGGAAAGGGATTCTCCAGAGCACAGGTCCGCTCGGGTGAGTGCGCTCCGGTATTTGCGGCCAAACCCTGCTATGCAGCCCCCTTCCCGCGCCGTCCTCCACACTCGGGGTCCGCGGGTATCCCCGGACGTCACAAGCTTGGCACCCGCCCTCCGGTTGGCGGGGAGCCCCGCGGCGCCCTGAAATGCTCCGAAGCCTGTGGCTCAGCTGCCAGATCTGCGTCCTTGTCCGGTTCCGTCACGGAGGTCGTCCCTGTCCGGCCCTTCCACCCTAGTTCTCTTCACCGTCAGCCCATCCTGTCCGCGCCACGTCAGGTCCCCATTCGGCACGTGGCTTGTCTCCCATGGTCCCCAGCCTCGCCCCTCTTGGCCCCTCAGGGCAGCCCTGGGATTCTGCAGTCGCCGGTCCTCCCCGAGATACCTCCCCATCCTCCCCGGTCCAGGCCCTGCGTCTCCGTAGACCCCTCGCTTCAGGTCACCGCCTCAGACAGGACCCTCAGTCCAGGACTGGGATAGGGAACCTGCCCAACCCTATGACACCCCGTGTCCTTCCGCACAGTCCCCTCCCACTGGCGGTGACTGTTGGGTGTTTACCTTTCCGCTGTACCACTTAGAAGTGGGCTATTTCTTGGCATGGGCTTCTTTGCATCGCTGACGGTGTCGAGATGGTCAGGGGAGTAAGGAGAAAACAGAGAAGAGGGAGGTAGGCCCAGCAAGGAAGAAAGGGGGAAGGAAATTTAGAAGATGGGAAGTGAATGAGTCTGAACAATTTAGACAAACTGAGAATGAAGGAGAGTGACCTGAACAAGTAGTGAGGTAAATGGAAACAGACAAGAAGGGAATCAGCACAGATGTGAAGGAGGGCAGAATACAATGAGGAGGCCTTGACCATCACTAGCAGAAGGGGCAACAGACGCCTAATTCCCAAATTCCTTAGGTGGTTTTCTGATTTCCAAATTACTTTCCCTTTTAAATTTATTGTCAGGTTCAGATTAAGACACCTCATTACTTTTCAGTCTTAATTATATGTGAAAATAGTTTTTGTTGTTTAATAAATACTTTTACACTAATTCGGTGTGCACTTCATAAGGACATTGATGATTTGAGTTAGTTTAATATTCAACAGCTTCCTCTCTTCCTTTATATGATCTTTGTATTTAATGGCTGTGGGATAAAGTTCCCAACTAAATATAAGTATCAAGTTTTCTTTGTGCCATTTTCTGCAAATATTGCAGGTTGGACTAGATTGTCCTAGAACTTTGTTCCAACAGATTCCATCTGTTCATAATGAATACATTGCTCAAAGGTATTTCCAAAGCTGACCTTTTTATGTGTTCCTGTTCCAACAATTACATCTTTTCAATTTTTATGTTTTTGTTTGACTAAATGTGATGTTCTGGAAAAGACAAATACTTTTAATCAATATGATTAAAACCATGAAAGACAAGTTGCTCTTACTTAAGAGTGTGAAATATGATCTGGAATCTTTAGCAGGGGGAAGGGATGATAAGGGAAAACTCCCAGTATCGCATCCGGATCATGTCACTCCTGTGAGGCTGGTGCTGTTTACTCTCTACTGCCTTCTGTTCACCTTTCCACTTGCCCCACGACAAGACGTTTTAAAGTAAGCACAGAACATAGATATCTTCTAATGTGGAGGAAGTGCTGGTTCTGGGAAGGAAGCTTGAAGGAGGAAGGGCAGTGGGATTTGGGTATTCAAGAACCAGAAATGAGAGAAAGACTGGGAAGCTCAGGAAGCAGAGAAAGAAAAAACCTTGCCTGTTCTCACCCATGACCCTGTGCTCAGCAGGTACTAGCAGAGACTCCAGGCTCTGTGACTAAAAGGGGTCAGACCAGTATATAGACCCACAGCTGCCATGTAAGGGTGTTTGTGGGCTCCACTAGGGAAGAAGGGTGTTATGAAGGAAGGGTCAGAAAAACTCACCTGTTGGTCTCCGTGTAGAAGTTTATTGCCCTGAATTCCTGGAGGTTCAGTGAAAAGCAGAAAATTGTCTTTTTAACATGTTGAGTTCTGCCCCTATATATGTGGTTGTGGGAAAAGAAGAGGGTATGTTGATTTGAAGTCCGAAATGCATGTTCCTAATACTCACCAGTGACTTCTCAGGATGGATCTTACCTATTAAAGCAGCTCAGAGAAGAAAAATGGAGAACGATTAGAAATGGCACTTTCACTGGAAAAAGTCATATTATTCATTGATTGTTCTATCATCTCCCTCCTTAAATGCTGTTTTTAGAATGTGCTAATCTCTGACCCTGCCTAACACATTTCCTAACTCACCCATAGCCTTCCCTTCACCCCCTCCAATCTTCACACTAACTATCACACTGTAACCCAGTGAATTTGAACTTATGAAGTTACCTTTGGGGGATCATATGGGAAGGGCTTCACACCCAGACATAGATTACAGATGGGAAGCGGGCCCCATGGTGTCAGTGAGGCCAGTATGGATCGTTTAGGGATGATGCACTGTCAGATCTTTGTGAACCATGATTAGAGAAACTGTGCATATTAGTAGTGAATTAATATCAGGAGTATCTACAAATCCTGGAAAAGAAGATTGGTAAGAGGAAACTTGTTCTGCGTAATTGTATAATGCATTGGAGGCTTAAAACAATGAATCAGTCTGGGTCTGGCCTCAAAATACTGATAATTTGGATTAGAAGGGAGAGTTTAGAAAATGATAGCTATGACAAAGTCAGGTGGCATTTCATCCACATGATGGAGTGTGTTTTATTCAGTAATTGTTTCTTAAAAATGTAATCAACCTAAGTGTCTAACAGTAGGGAGTTTTGGAAATTGTTAACAGCACATCTGTTCCAAGGACACCTTGATGTTCACAGATTTGTAAAGAATGCTTTCTAGCACACCGACTTCTCTGCAACTGTCTGAGGGTTCCTCCACCTTGGGTAAGTTGGGGGTTTGATCGCAGGGCATATAAATGGTGCATTTTGTATTCTAACAAGATGCAGCCCACAAACTGTATAGATACTCTTATCTACCACTAGCACATAAAGTTCATCTACTACTTTAACCAAAGCTTGATACTTTATGTATGTTTCTTGTGGATTTGGATAAAACAACAACTCATTCTTATTTCCAATTCACAAAGTAATTGTGAGGCTGAATAAATTTTATTGTAGACATATATTTAAAATGGATTTTTTACATAACTCATTTTTGATGTATAGTAGATGCTATTTTATATTCTGTGTACACACACACACACACACACACACACACACACACACACACTTTGGTGTCTTATAATGTTTCTGCAGTAAAACCAGAATCCTTCCTTCATGCCTTTTGATTTTATATTTTCCTCAGGAAGACATGAGCTATTTTATATGATAAAATATTATGTTTGATTCAGTCTGCTTATGATATTGTTTAATATTGTATAAATATTTGTATGACTTATTTTAAATTTCCAAATAACATAGGTTTACTTTTTTTTTTCTTTTCACAATTATTATGACAGTATCCTCAACAAAAATTAAAATTTAGACAAAATGACTTTTAGACTAATTGTAATTTTTTATGTGTGGAAGACCACATGTGACTTTTAAGACTAGGTCGCCCTGAGTCTGCATTCACTGGGGTTTTATGTCACTATGTCATCCAGTCTAATAAGATTTTTGGGCTTTATTCATGTCATTTTTATGTCCTCAGTAAATTTTGAAATTTCTTTACATGAGTCTACAAATTTATTTCCAATGGTACTCATAATATTTTGCTGTTATAAATAGCTAATGATTTTGTATGTTTGCTTCATTTAAGGATTAATGTTACTAAACAGGAAATACTGATTTCAATATATTCAGAATAGATTTGCCCACTTATTAAATGTTCTTATTACTATTGATAATTAAAGTGGAGTCTACTTTTTCAAGTTTACAGTCACATTATCTGGGAATAACTACAGTTTCACCTCTTTGACTCCATTTTTATAGTCCCTCTCCTTTTCCCTCTTGTTTTGGTCCCACCTCAGGCATCCCGTGCAGTGGCAAATGGCATCAGCACCATCCAGTGTCCTTTTTCCAGCCTTACCTTTAGTGGAAATGGTTCTTGTGTTAACTGCTGAATATATTTGTTGAAATTTTCTTGATTAAGAAGAATTATTGCCCCCAATTTGATACGATTTTTAAAGATTTTAAATTATTCTTAAAGATTTAGATTACTTAAAAATGTTTTTTCAAGGGTCTATTGATGTGATTTTTTTTAATCTTGAAAATTTCTATATGGAAGTATTAGGTTTTCTAGTATGGAATAATCTTTTTTATTGCAATAAACTTCACTTTACAATGCTCTTTCATTATTTAACCAAACCAGTGATGGCCAGGTGACCAAAATAAATAGCTAAATGGCTAAAATTGTAATAATGATTTTTGCAAGTGTAATTAATGAAGATTGTTGGTTAAATTTCTAGTTATTTTTGCATTTATGTTCATTTCGATTAGCATAATAAGCTTATAAGGACAGGCTTACTTTTTACCTTCAAAGGAATTTACAATACAAAGAAACTATAAGTGATTTGACATGTGAGAACTCTCTCTAATCACTTTTACAGTTAAACTCTGATACATACTTTAAATAATGAAATTGGCTGTTCAGATTTTTCTGCTTATTTGTGATTGAAAGATTTTACTGTTGTCTTGAAAATTAATTCATCTTATATATTTATGTGAGAATATAATTCTTCCCATTTCTTACATTTTAAATTACTGCTTTTAAATAAATACTGTCTCTTTTATTTACCAATGTTTTTTTCCTTCCCCCATGGGTCTTTTCAGTTTCATGATTTTGCTCTCAAAACTTTTCAAATATTGATTTCTGTCAAATCTGTTCATTCATTACGTTATTTTAGTATTTAATTCCTTTATCTTTTTAACTTTTATTAATATCTACTGAATTTGTAACAATTTGTAAAGTCCAATAACTCCTGTTTTCTTTTTCTCTTGATTTATGAGTGTTTTTAAAGTTTTACATTTCTTGAAGATCACACCTATAGCCTTAATTCCATGGTTTTGCCTACTTTCATTTTTCATACTTATTAATATCATGAATGTAATTGAAATATTCCTTTGATTTTATTGGTGACATATACCCACTAATGTACTGAGGCAGAAAAAAAAAAGTCTTTAGAACTCAGATAAATGTGCAGTTTATATTTACTATTTATGTGCACGTGCTCTTGTTATTAAATTCCCCTATCGTGTTTGTGGAATTAGCAATTTCTCTTTGAATTTAGATGTTCTACTTATATATTACACTTTCGTGAATATCATATTTGGTGTTCAACTTTTGCTAGGATTATAGGCTGGACTGCAGATCCAAGATCTACATGTAGCAGATCTACCAAAAACATACCTTAAGCCCCTAGCACTATTTTAATACCCAGGGCCTGGCTGAGCTTCTGCCATCTGTCCTCCTAGGCCCCTTGAGGTCTAGACATCTTATTTGACGTAACTCAGCTGTGGCCCTTGGTTTATCTAATCCTTAGTACTACTCCCTGATGGCAGGGGTGACCCAGGCCCACATAAGCCATTTCTGGGCTCCTTGGAGGACTTAGAGAATCCTGAGATTGCCCATGAGGATGGATCATGTTTTGCACACCTTCCAGTCTAGCACCCATGTTTCCTGATGCCTGTGGATATTTAGAAGCTCACAGGGGCCTTGGATGTTCTTCTTATACCTCCATTTTCTGCAATGTGACTCCTATACTCCTGAGCCAAGGTAGAGAATATTGAGGAGGCTTACCTGAAGATTTATGGTGGCCCCCATAGTTCTGTGAGACTGCTAAAAGGAACAGACCCCTTAGACTTCTCCCCCAGAAGAATATGTAAGCTAGTGGAGGAAAGGACAGTAACGAAGTATGCATTTAGTATATCAGGCTATCAGAGCAAAGCTCTAAGGAAAAATAGAGGGCATCTTATTGCAACTGGCCCAGCTCTGTTAGACTAGGAGATGTTATACAACCTTGAAAAATCAAGGAGATATGACCTTATGGAAGGAACAAAATTAATCTACAATAATTGACCATAAAGAAATGGAAGAAGTATCTGGCCAGGTGTGATGGCTCACACTTGTAATCCCAGCACTTTGGGAGGCCAAGTTGGGTGGACCACTTCAGGCCAGAAGTTCAGGACCAGCCTGGCCAACATGGTGAAACCCCATCTCTACAAAAATACAAAAAAAAATTAACCAGGCTTGGTGGTGGGCACCTATAATCCCAGCTACTCAGGAGGCTGAGGCAGGAGAATTGCTTGAACCCAGGACGCGGAGGTGGCAGTGAGCCGATGTTGCACCATTGCAATATAGATTCTAGGGCTGAAGAATACAGCAACTGAACTGAATCAATACAAGGCCTCAAGAGCAGACTTTATCAAGCAAAAGAAAGAACCAGTGAACTCAAAGACAGATCATTTGAAATTATGCAGTCAGAAGAATCAAAAAATAAAAATAATGTTTTAAAAAGTGAAGAAACTCTGTCTGACTTTGCTAAACATTAGAAGTTCCTAAGAACTTCTGTGTGTGTGTGTGTGTGTGTGTGTGTGTGTGTGTGTGTATTTCTTTTCTTTTTTTTCCCGGAGACTTGCTCTTGCAGAGTCTCACTCTGTTGCCCAGGCCGGAGTGCAGTGGTGCGATCTTGGCTCACTGCACCCTCCATCTCCCTGTATCAAGCACTTCTTGTGCCACAGCCTCCCAATTAGCTGGGATTACAGGCACCTGCCACCACGCCCAGCTAATTTCTGTAGTTTTAGTACAGATGGGGTTTCACCATGTTGGCCAGGCTGGTTTTGAACTCCTCACCACAGGCGATCCTTCTGCCTCAGACTCCCAAAGTGTTGGAATTACAGGCTTGAACCACCACACCTGGCAAGAACTCCTTCTTACGTTAGATTTGCTAGAGTTTAGCAGCTCATATAACCCAGGGAAAAAGTTTACTTAGTATTGCTGATTTATTGCAAAGGACGTTTTAAAGATTACAATGAACAGCCAGCTGAAAAGTTACATACAGCAAGATTTGGAAGGGTCCTAGGGTTAGAAATTCTGTCTCCATGGAGTTGGGACGTGCCATTCTTTCCGCATGTGAATGTATTCTTCACCTACCAGGAAGCTCTTTGAATCCCATCATTTAGGGATTTTTATGAAGTGTTCATTTAGTATGCATAATTGTTATCAACTCTATCTCCAGCCTCTGTCCCTTTCCCAGAGGATAGGGGGTGGGACTGTATGTTCCAGGCTTCTAGTCATGTCTTGGTCTTTCAGGTGATTGCCCCCCATGTTACAGCCCAATAATAATTGTCTCATTAGAACAAAAGACACTCCTATCACCCATGAAATTCCAAGGCATTACACAATCTCTGTGTTGGGAACCAAAGTCAAAGACCAACTAGAACAAAAACTTCTCCTAGCAACTCTATTGCTTAGGAAATTACAAGGGTTTTGAGGGGGCTCTGTGCAAGAAACTGGGGATGAAAACCAAACTATGTATTTATTATGAATAACAATGTCACATATATGTTCATGTGTTCATGTTGTTAGTGTCCTTTCATTCAACTTGAGCTCCCTTTAGCATTTCTTGTAAGGTATGTCACTTGTAAAGTGTGTCTTTTCAGGTATCCACCATTATAAAATGAGATTTGAAGCTGCTTGGTAGATAAATTCAGCTTGAATTCATCTAAAGGTCAGACTTGAGGGAGTGGTATTTCTAGAAGCCTCACATGGAAGAGAGAATCATTCAGAACAAGTGTATCCAGAGGACCAGTGGAAGGGAGAAGGAATGGAGGGAGGCTCCTGAGGGCTGAGATGCATGTGGAGAAAGCCTGCAAGCACACAAACCAAGAATAAGTAAATCTGAGACATTCCAGTATTTATCTGTAGGTGGCAACCACAATCTACATGATTCAGGGATTCTTAGGATTTGGAATCAGAGGGAATTGAACATTTCAGAATTCCATGGGCTAGGGAGCATATGAAACTCAATGATTTTCATATATCTAGCTTTAAAATCAAGGTGTTTTTATCTTTCTTAGCAAGAATAGTCATTCTCTTCCTTCTGACCCTGGAAGAGGAGAGACACCAACCCAACCCAACCCACCCCCCACCCACTGCATGTCCTTGTTGGTTGAACTGGGGCTCCTGGCTTTGGGACTGATGTTGTAAGCAAAACTGGAGTGTCATGGTTTCTTCTTGCTCAGATTTGTCTTCTTAGTGCTTGGATGGTGTGAGTGAAAACCCAGAGGAATACAGTTGGTGGCTGAACTAGTATGATGCCATCACAGGTGAGTGGGAAATTCCTCTTTCTACTGAAATATGTACCCCTGTTACCAGCCTATGGGCAGATTCATCTTATTAACATGAATGTTCTAACTGCAATCAAGGAGCTCCAATTAAGAGGAGTCCCCAGGGCTTTGGAATGGTTACATTGGCTCAAAGAGTCATCAAGAAATAATCTCCTTTCAACAATACACTAAGGCATTCTGGCCTCTACTAAGGCTATATATTCTTAAAAGAGACATGAGAAGTTTTTGTTTCTCTCATCCAGTCTCAGGGAAATCATTCATTACCAGCCTCTCATGGCCTCATTGGGGAAATAAATTCACTCATGACGATGTTATTGGCAGGAGTGGGCTTGAGAATATAGGGAGGGTAGGTGGTGAAAATGAGAGCAGAAGGTGTTAGCTCATACAAAGCAGATGTTTTCCCAAGTGAGCTCAATTAGTCTAGTATTTCAGGTGCTAGAGGAGGCCTGTTTAACTTAAAGTGAACGCAGATAGGGTTAGTCCAGAGGAGACAATGAGGAATTATGTATTTATTTTTCCTATCTAAAAATCTTAATGTTTTGATAGAATATATGTGTGCCTTTGAAAAACTTAAAAAAAAAAACTAAAATTCTTATTACCCTTGTCCCCAAATTAACCTCAAATCAAATTTAATAACTGGAAGCAATGTATCAAATTTGATAAGTGGAAGCAACTAGAGTGTTATTTCTTTAATTTTCTTTGTGCATTAAGTGATGGAGTATAGGAAACAGTACATTTAAAACCTGAGGAAATTTTTAAAGTGGAAAGACCAGGACATCAAAGGATTTTTTTTACTCGTAAATATAGAGACAACATGAAGAAACAAAAGAAAATGGTACCTAGTCCATTAGTCCATGTTTACACTGCTATAAAGAACTACCTGAGATTGGATAATTTATGAAGAAAAGAGATTTAATTGACTGACACTTCTGCAGCTTAACAGGAAGCATGACTGGGAGGCCTCAAGAAACTTACTTATAATCATGGTAAAAGGGGAAGCAAGCACCATCTTCATAAGGCAGCAGGAGACAGAGACCAAACTGAGAAATGCCACACACTTTTAAACCTTCAGATCTACTCAGAACTCACTATCATGAGAACAGCAAGGGGGAATTTGACCCCCATGATTCAGTCACCTCCCACCAGGCCCTCCCCTAACATGTGGGGATTACAATGCAAGATGAGATTTGGGTGGGAACACAGAGCCAAACCATATCATCTGGTGTTTGGAGGTCCCAGAGGAAATTGAGACAGGAAGGCCTCAGACCATGGGAAGTGTCAGGATGAGACCATCTTTCAGTACTCAAGTCTTAGAGCCCCTGGCTTGTGCTGCTGAGCCATTCATCCTTATCCATGATTTGAGACTGGCTCAAACAAAAAAGAAGCTGCATCTGCTGATATCAAGTTCTGTATGAAAGTTGTACAGTCAACTGAGTGTTCTCAGTCATTTCATGAATAATATATTTGTACCTTGTGTCTGAAAATGTTTGATACGTAGGAATCACTTTACATATTACCTTTTTGGATCTTTTGCAACTCATAAAAGGTCTTTACTTTATTCTTGAGGACACTGAGTTCTTGTAGGGGAATGTCTAAGTATAGTCATGATTAAAATGTGATAAAGTAGGCCATGTATGGTGGCTTACTAATCCCAGCACTTTGGGAGGCTGAGGTGGGCGGATCATGAGGTCAGGAGTTCGAGACCAGCCTGGCCAACATGACAAAAACCCTAAAACCCCATCTCTACTAAAAATACAAAAATTAGCTGGGTGTGGTGGTGGGTGCCTATAATCCCAGCTACTCAGGAGGCTGAGGCAGGAGAATCGCTTGAACCTGAGAGGTGGAGGCTGCAGTGAGCCAAGATCATGCCACTGAACTCCAGCCCGGGTGACAAGAGCAAGACTGTGTCTCAGAAAACAAAAATGACAAATGATGAATACTGCCTCCTTTGTAATGAGTCTATGGATTTTCATGAAGGTGGGGGAGAATAGAATTTTAGTTCTAAATTTCTAAGTGCAGATTTTATAATTAGTATCTGGAAGTTATACTTAGAAGTCTATTGGGAAATCTTCAGGTTATATGCCACACTTCATGTGATTTTTCTCTATGTGAAGTTTTCTGTCTGTGTATATCTGAAAGCCAGACTCCCAATTCACATTTAAAGCAATGGGACAGGAACCCCAAACACTGTTTGAGTTTTCTGTTCATATCACCCACACTTCCTTAATACAGTCACTTTGATCATGCTCCACTGAACATTGGCAAAGAAAGCACTGTTTGAAGTATGTCCATAATGTTTTAGGATTCCATGACCTTTGAGGATATAGTTGTAGACTTCACTCGAGAAGAGTGGGCCCTGTTGGACACATCCCAGAGAAAGCTGTTTCAAGATGTGATGTTGGAGAACATCAGTCATCTGGTCTCTATTGGTGAGTCTCTTTATGTTTATTATGTATGTATGTATGTATTCATTCACTCACCCATTTTTTACTGATTGATTCATTCATTCTACATGTGTCTAGAACAGCTTTCTCGTCTATCACTTCACTCTCTGCCTTGATCCTTTTATAACTCTCACAACTACCTGACAGCCATTTGTTTCCTTTTCACTTATATTGATTCACTTATATTGTCATCTCTCTAGAATGTCATCTTTCAACCACACTTTCACATCCTTCTTGCTCTTCACTCTCCAAAACTCAGAAAAGTTATGGGAATTCCCTGCTTTTGAATGCATAATTAAAATAATTATTCTATCATAGGGACTATTCTGCACAGAAGCTAGATGGTTCTGGTGCAGCTAATGTTTACTGAAGTTTTTTTGAGACAGAGTCTCACTCTGTTGCCAGGCAGAGGTGCAATGGCACAATCTCGGATCACTGCAACCTCCGCCTCCCAGGTTGAAGCAATTCTCCTGCCTTAGCCTCCCAAGTAACTGGGACTACATGTATGTACCACCACACCCAGCTAAGTTTTTTGTTTTTAGTAGAGACGGGGTTTTACCATGTTGGCCAGTTGGTCTCAATCTCTTGACCTCGTGATCTGCCCACCTCAGCCTCCCAGAGTGCTGGGATTACAGGCATGAGCCACCATGCCCAATCAGATTATTTTGTAATATAATATCAAACCCTGTGAAAACCTATAATTTCTCACTGATTGAAAATACTCTGGATTATGCAATACATCTTTTAAGTTAGGCATGGACATCAGCAATTATAGGTCTTTTATGTCTGGGAACAAGTTCAAGAGTTTTCCCTTTGCTCATGAAGGACTGTCAATGTTGTCTTCAAGGTACTCTTCCCAGGCTGATCTTCAATGGCTATCTTACCCTTCCCAGTAGCCTGCCCTGTACTTGATAACCTTGTACAGCTGTCAGCATAGAACTCAAAATCCATGTGTCTTTTTCCCAAAAACAGGCAATCAACTCTGCAAATCAGTTGTGTTTTCCCATTGGGAGCAAGTAGAGAAACTTACAACACAAGGAATAAGCTTACTGCAAGGTGAGCTATAAGAAACAGTGCTTCAATAGGAGGAGGAGGAATTTGGCCAGTGAGTGAGTAGGCCCCAACAGCTGCCAAAGGAAGATTTCTGTTTTTGTGTGTGTGTGTGTGATGGAATCTCACTCTGTCACCCAGGCTGGAGTGCAGTAGCACAGTCTCAGCTCACTGCAACCTCTCCCTCCCAGGTTCAAGTGATTCTCTTGCCTTAGCCTCCTAAGTAGCTAGGACTACAGGTGTGTACCACCACACCCAGCTAATTTTTTTCTATTTTTAGTAGAGGGGATTTCAGCATGTTGGCCAAGCTGGTCTCAAACTCCTGACCTCAAGAAATCCACCCATCTCAGCCTCCCAAAGTGCTGGGATTACAGGCGTGAGCCACCTTGCCCAGCTGGAAGGTTTCTTAAATTTGCAGTGTTTTGAAATGTAGGCAAAAGCTTAAGAAAAACATTTCTCAGATACTGTCATTATACTTCATAGGTATCAATTTTTATTCAAGTATCTCTCTGTCATTGTCTTTGGCTTTTGTAAAGGGGATATTTGTGAACTTATTTGAGTTAAACTATCACATAATGGCACTTTGAAATGGTCTTCTTCTTTGAAAATTTTCCTTCCTTCTTCAACTTGCCTTCTTAATTTTTTATATGCTAAAAATGTCAGTAGTCAATGTTCTGTAATGCTCTTCTTCTTAAAGTATTGTTAATTTGACATGCTTTCCTTGTCTTTATGTATTTGAGACACTCAAATGGACTTTGGAGCTATTTAACATTGTTATTCCCCTAATGCCTATATAGCATCTTTTTTTTTTTTATTTCAGGTAAAGGAGGTGACATTAAACATCAAGAAATACCATTCATTCAGCATATTTATCAGAAGGACACATCAACTATCAGCACAATGGTAAGCTTTATGCATGCAAACCCTGATCCTCCAAATAGAAACCTGGAAATTGAACAAGTTTGGAATTTGGTACAGGTATCTGACTGTACTCAAAGCTGTCCCAGCAGAAAGTTTTAGTTAGTTTGGATTTAGTGAAGAAATTAACTTGAAATCAAAACCATAACATGAGGCCTTATAACAGGACAGTTGTATAAACAGGACTAGGTACTGAAATTTTCAAACATGATAAAGTCTTAACAACAAGTCAGATATCTCTTCATTGGGATACTACAACAGAAAAACTCTCTACATACAGTTACATAATACAGGAACAATTGTAACTGGAGTCTACTACTGAATGATTATTCTAGAATTAATATGCAGAGAAATTAATGAAGTAATGAATGAATGAGTGTGGATAAATACTTTAATAGTCTTTCATTTCCTTCCCAAAACCAGAGATCTCATACTCAAGACGATCCTTTTCTATGTAATGATTTAGGAGAAGATTTCACTCAACATATACCATTGACTCAAAATATGATTACTTACATGAGTAAGAAACACTTTGTAAGCAAAATGTTTGGGAAAACCTTCAGTAACCAGTTATCCTTTAATCAACACAAGCACATTTACACTAGGTATAAATCATATGTAAGTCATCTATTTGATTATGCCTTTATGCAAAGCTCTGACCTTAGACCACACAATGTGACTCAAACTAGAGAGATAACTTTGGAATGTCATGTGTGTGGGAAAACCTTCAGCAAAAATTCAAATCTTAGGAGACATGAGATGATTCACACTGGAGAGAAACCACACAGATGTGATCTGTGTGGGAAAGCCTTTACTCATTGCTCTGATCTTCGAAAACATGAGAGAACTCACTCTGGAGAGAAACCATATGGATGTCTTCTATGTGGGAAAGCCTTCAGTAAAAGTTCTAACCTTAGACGACATGAGATAATTCACACTAGAGAGAAAGCACAGATATGTCATCTATGTGGGAAAGCCTTCACTCATTGCTCTGACCTTAGAAAGCATGAGAGAACTCACTTAGGAGATAAACCATATGGGTGTCACCTATGTGGGAAGGCCTTCAGTAAATGTTCTTACCTTAGACAACATGAGAGAACTCACAATGGAGAGAAACCATATAAATGTCATCTATGTGGAAAAGCCTTCTCTCATTGTTCTCACCTTAGACAACATGAGCGAAGTCACAATGGAGAGAAACCACATGGGTGTCATCTATGTGGGAAAGCCTTCACTGAATCTTCTGTGCTTAAACGACATGAGAGAACTCACACTGGAGAGAAACCATATGAGTGTCATATATGTGGGAAAGCCTTCACTGAATCTTCTGACCTTAGACGACATGAGAGAACTCACACTGGAGAAAAACCGTATCAATGCCATCTCTGCGGAAAAGCCTTCAATCACTCCTCTGTCCTTAGACGACATGAGAGAACTCACACTGGAGAGAAACCATATGAATGCAATATATGTGGTAAAGCCTTCAATAGAAGTTATAACTTTGAACTTCATAAGAGAGTTCACACCGGAGAGAAACCATATGTTTGTCCTCTATGTGGAAAAGCCTTTAGTAAATTTTTTAACCTTAGACAGCATGAGAGAACTCACACTAAAAAGTAATGAATATTTAAGAGTAATCAGTCATAGCGTTAACACTAAATACACCAGAGGACTAACATATTACAGGAACATTATGTCTGTAATCAGTGTGGAAAAGACTTTATTTCTAAATTACCACTTTACCTAAATTCATGGTAGAAAGAATCCATATATATTTCATCTGTATGGCGCAAACTTCAGACTCTGGGCTGACCATATACAAAATGAGAGAATGAAACTATAGATCAAAGGAATATGGAGGAATCTTCATCCACAGCTCTAACTGTTAAACAAAGGGGAGAAATCATGTCAGAGAAATTCTATGCCTGTCATCAATGTGAAAATGCCTTCATTGATAATTTACCCTTTAAACAAATGAGTAAAATCCACAGGAGAAAAACCACATGTCTGTAATTGCTGTGCACTGTCATTCAGCTAAGCACCAATTTTGGTGTGTGCCAGAAAATTCATTATCAGGTAACTGATAAAACAGTAAATATATGGAAATATTTTTTATTAGGTGGATGAAGGTTCTTGAACAATTCCAGAAACTCATAGTGGAGAAGTTATTCCATGACAACTTGTGAGAAATCCTTTTCTTAATAGAGCAGCACTTGTATAATAGATCAGAATTCACATGCGGTAGAACTCTCAATGTCATGAATGGCAGGTAGTTCTCAGTAAAGTACTCATTCCTTAATCAATACCAGCATTTTTCCACTGAGAAAACAATCTTGACATGATAGTGGAAAAACCTTCTGGCAGCTTTTATGTCAAAAAGTCAGACAGGGAAGAAAACTCTAAAAAGCCATTTATGAGATGTATAACTGGAGGACAAGAAATAAAACCATCAAGCATAGGCTTGAGGAAAAAAAAAGTATAGTTTTCAACAAAGACTTTCTACTGAAAATATGTAGGATGAAATGTACAATTCTGAAATAACCTGGGAATACTGAATGCAGAGTTATGTAAGAAGTAATAAGACTAAATTAGTACTGTCAAAAATGCAATCATTAAGTGTTGTTGCTAAATAATAGGTTGTTTAAACTCTAGGTTTTTAATTCAGTTTTAAACACATAGATTAGGGTCAATTAGAAAACAGGACCCTGCATGGTGGGTCACACTTGTAATCTCAGCACTTTGGGAGGCTGAAGCGGGTGGATCACTTGAGATTAAGAGTTCGACACCAGCATGGCCAACATGGTGAAACCCCATCTCTACTAAAAATACGAAATTAGTTGGGCATGGCGGTGTATGCTTGTAGACCTAGTTAGGAGGCTGAGGCAGGAGAATCACTTGAACCTGGGAGGTGGAGCTTGCAGTGAGCAAAGATCATGCAACTGCAATCCACTTCAGCCTGGGCAACAAGAGTGAGACTCTGGCTCAAAACAAAAAGACAGTGACATTCAATGGAACCAATACACACAGAACACAAAATTATGTGTCTTAACTATATTAGTGGTATATATGTACATGGTAATGATTAAATCAAACATGGATTATGAAAGACTTACTTTATAAGTACAGTCTCATGGTGCATAGATTTGCCTGTTTTGTTTTTAAACCACTTTATCCATGTAATTGACAAAAGCTGTTGTAATTTAATGTATACAACTTAATGTGTTTTGAGATAAGGATAAGCCCATGAAGCCATCACTATCATCTTTGCTACAAACATTCATCCTCTCCAAAAGTTTCTTCCCTCATTTTTCACTGTTCTTTGTGATAAAACCACTTATATAACAACCTGTAGCAAATTTTTAAGTATATAATACAGTATTGATAACTATAGGCAATATAAAATTTAACATTGTAAAAATAAAACTAATTACAAATGAATCTACTTAAATAAAAATTGACAGTGCTGGATAATTGTGGTTAAGTTTGCATGAATACCTCCCAGAATCAGGTTTGAGTCTCATAACATGGAGATTTTTGTTGCCATGGGCTTTTCTTTCTTTAAGAACCTTTCTGTTCTGTGTGTAAATGTTTAATATTCTCACTTCTCCTAATAAGGGCTCTTTTATTTATGGAATCTTATCTTCTGTATTCCTCTCTGGCCTTTAAAGCTTACACTTTAAATGAATCTGTTTTTTTGTTTTTCTATTTTTTCTTCTTTATTCACTCCATCATACCTGGAAGCACACGCCCCACTATTTTGCACAAAACAAAAATTTTAGCTTATTTTTCCTCATGCTAGATAGGCTGTCTTATTCTGGGACTTTATCTTCCCATGATGTTAATTTTCAAATGCATTATGTTAATCTTCAAACCAGTGTGAATGTGATACATCATTGACTCTCCCCTTTCTCATGAATTCTGCCTCAGAAAACCTTGTCTTAGCAGGCTACTTTCATGCCTTAAAGCAGCTGTTTCATGTCTTTCATCTAAGTTTTGTTATTGTTAATCGTGGCTTGGTCCAATAAAAGCCACAAAGTCATGTGGGAACAAAAATATTTTACTCAAATATTTTAAGCCAAATAATGGTTCATCTGTTTTTATGTGTGGAACATTTAAATCAGAATTTTCACAATAATGACAATTTTGATAGGAAAAAGTTCTCTACAATTCACAGCTTAAAATCATATTAAATCAATTGGTGTCACCTGCCTCATTTACCACATGCCACCATGAGGCCCTGCTTTTTTGGGTTGTAACAGAGGTCAGTACATTTCTCCTTGTGCAACATGTTTCCCCCTCCCAGTCCTGAGTTTCTGTGTTGATGCCAAGGTATCAGATACCCATAGTAAGAGCACACACATGCACAGCCAGATTTCCTATGATATCAGATTGAGGGGTGGGTCATGTAGAAATTTTTAGGCAAGGCATAGTAAGTTTTGGGTCGTCAGGTCATTGCCATGGAAAGGGGAGGTAACCCCCAGGTGTTGCAATGACAACAGTAAATAGATACGGCACACTGATTGGGATGTCTGGAAAGCTGCTTTTGCTCTGGCTTTGTTTTAGCTAGTCCTCAATGTGGTCCAGTATCTGAGCCCCACCTCTGGAGTCAAGTCCCACCTCCTACCTCATTCTCTCCTCAGAGAGTAGATACTCCTTAATCTTAAGGGTACTGTAGAAGAGCAGAGGTCTGTATTCTGAAACTGCTTCCTGCTGAGCCCTGCCTACCACTGGAGTAGAAACCTCATCTAAGGGGCCCAGATGCAGGACACTTTTATTCTCTGGGTCAGTAGACAGGATGGGTTGGAATCCTTCTGCCAGCATTGTCTTTACCTGGAAGTGTTGTAATCTAGAAGACACAAACCTTACTAAGAGGTTAAACAAGCAAGTGACAAAGAATAGTACCAAGATAGCTTTCAAAGGTAAAAACCAAGTGAGACTTGGGAAGTTACTTTTGATAGTTAACTGGATATACTTGGAGCCAGTGCCTTGATTATATCTTGTAACCAGGTAACGTGCTCATAGATCTTTTGAATGCTAATCTCAACTTGTCCAGATTTGTTAATATATATGCAGCAGGTTTTACTAATAACTTCACAGACTCCTCCTTGTTCAGCTAGTAAATAATTCAACACTAGTCTCTTATGGAGAACTACATTTGCCAGCGAATCTAAGGACTTGAATTCTCTTTAATGCCTGATGTGTGTTGGTGGCTAAGGTTTCTAAGGGTTTGAGTCGAGTGCCTTAGGGTTGACAGCAAAACTGCCCCAGGTTGCTGCTAATCCTATCACTGCCCTCATTTCTACCAGAATTAATTCTATTGCTTGCTTACTTCTCGTATTCTTGGATCTATTGCGGTTATAGACAGTGACCCCTGGTGGGTCAAGGGTGCCCAATGTACAGTCACCACTGTTCCAAGTTCTTGACAGACAAAGGAAGGCTACTCCTAAAAGAACAGGTGACTCCCTAAAGAGTTGGGAGTGGTTACAGTTGTGACTTGTTCCCATTCATTGCCACAAACAGAAGCCCTACAGGATGTGATGTTTATTCTTTGCTGCCAGGTTGGGTCTATAGAGATATTTTCCCCGTGTTCCAGTGCGGATGGTCAGATAATCTTTGTTTCCCAGAAGTGGACAGAACTTCCACCTTCCTGGACTGGATGGTTGTCTCTCCTGTGCATGTTCTGATCCAGAAGGCACCATGTATGTTGTCTTCTCACTTACAAGTGGAATCCGACTTAACTGCTGCCATGGGAACTTGGCAACTAAAGTTGGATCAGAGCATCACAGGGAAGCTTCCACTTTTGTGTCATGAACACAGATGTGAGTGCAAAATATAGAATAATTCATGCAGTGGAGATATGCATATCTAACTTCCAAGGTCCAGGTAATAGTGCTAGAGGAGGGGTTCAGGTGGAATACATTAAGTGGGGAGAATTGCACTTAACTAGTAGGGTTTGATTATTTCAGGATTGCTGTGGTTAGTTAGGCCAGGGCAGGGATGGTCATAAGATTTTCCGGATAAGCCATAAGATAGAACCCTCTATCCTAGGGATATTGATGACAAATCTAGCAACTGTGAAGATGATTCCTTGATGCTATAATTTTTGAAATCTTTACTGTAGAGTTATATTCTCACCCACAGTGGATCATGGTAATTGGGAGAGCAAACACCATTAACAGTGACAACTTGGTGTCCAGTTAGGAATTAGCACGGCCTCTATACCCAACAATGACAAAACAGGTGTTTCCCAGAAGTTAGCTAACGCAACAGAAAAGATGTTCAGTCAAGAAGAAGAGAAAAATTAAGCTCCTATTTCCACCTACAGCATCATGCTACCACATTTGGCTGATTGTTGAATCTTTTAAATAGGTACCAGAGGTCTTCCAAAAACTCACAGATGTAGGCCATGATGTCCTCCTTTTGTGCCTGTGACTCATAAGAAACAGGTTTAATTCTGGACAGGTATGCCCAAATAGTTATTCCCTGAACTTTAACAGTAGTGGGAGTACTCAACACCTGATAGTGGCCCTTGCATTTTTGTTGTAATTAATCTTCAGGGGATCTTTCTGTCCAAGTTTTCAGCAAGACTCTCCTGCTTGAATACGGGGATTTGTTTCCATATGCTTGGAGGGCCTTTTGAACCTGGCTTAATTCTTCAGGCAATGGGGAAAGGGGCCAGGGCTTGTTGGATAAGGGGGAGGGGTTCCTGGTGTCCTTGGAGTGGAATTCTGTGCTAAAGAACTAGTGGGCCCCCCTCAAAACTAAGGGGACTGGGGAGACTCTGAAGTGGGAGCAGAGACCTGCAGCTTCTTGGTGCGTGGGAGTACCATGAGCCAGACATTTTCTACAGCTAGCCCTTAGGTTAGGATCCTGGCAGAGGGAAATAAAAGCCTGCACATAGAAAACTTTTTCCCATTTTATTTCCTTTTTATACAACAAATCTAATTGTACAATATCATTATAATGTAAACAACCATGTCTAGAATAAATATGTTAGTTCATCAATTTTTACTGAATCCAAACATTATTGCAACAGTAAACAAGGTTTTTGTTTTCAGCCTAATAATTTGAACCTACTCCAATGGCCTAAAAGACACCAGAGTGGCGAGTCTTTTGGAATGCTTACTGTTGTCCACACGTCTAGTAAAGCTCACCACAAGCAGTTTTAGTTAGCCTAACTTTAGCAAATGCCTGCTTACTTTTCCCTTTTTATTTCCCTCTTTCTAGAGACACTAAGGTGTTACAAAAGTGGATTATGAGCTTCAAATGGGTGGTTGGATGTTGAGCCTAAATGCCACAGAGAGTAAGGATTAGGCAGAGAGGTAAGCAAGGCAGGTGAGCCCCATAGTGGGGTTTAGCCCAGAAGGTGCTTGGCTTTGCCCAGGAAATAATTCAAGGGCAAACCAGAGGTCAAAGCAAACAGCTTTATTGAAGAGGGCATGTTATAGCTCCCGCAGGGTTACAGATCCCTGACTGCTCTTGAAGAGCAGGGTTACTCCATAGGCAGAGAGTAGCCATTCAGGGCAGTTTTGCAGTCAAATTTATATACACTTTTAATTGCATGCAGATTAAGGGTGGTTTACGCAGAAAAATCTAGGGAAGGAATAGTGACTTTTGTGTCATCAAGTCATTCCCTTGAAAGGTCTGGTAACCTAAATCAGCTAGAAGAAAGATGGTGAGAACAGCAACCTTCACTGCTCATTATACACTAATTATACTGCATTAGCATGCCACAAAACACCCCCACCAGTGTTATGGCAGTTTACAAGTACCATGGCAATATCTGGAATTTACCCTATCTGGTCTGGATGGGGAAAACACTTGATTCCAGGAGGTCCCTGCCCTTTTCCCAGAAAACTCATCAACAATCCACCCCTTATTTAGCATATAATCCAGAAACAGCAATAAAATAGCCAGCTAGCAGCCTATGGGGTAGCCTTGCTCTGCCTATGGAGCAGCTGCACTTTTGTTCCTTTACTTTTTAATAAACTTGTTTTCACTCTACTCTGGTGGCTCATTCTTGAATTCTTTCCTGCTTAAATCCAAGAATCCATTTGGCCTCCTGTGCTGAGCCTCAATTTTGGGGTTAGAGATGGCCCTTTAAATCACTATCATGAATGGAAATAAATGTAATTATATCCTTGCCTTTTGTGATATCCATGAATAAAACGTGGCATGCAAGTGCTAAGTATAAAACTGGAAAACATGAAAACATTCTTCAGAAAATTTAAAATAAAATTTAATTATTTCAGTGTACTTGGACGTTTAAAATCTTAATACGCTAACAACAAAGGAAAATGTAAAAAGTTTTATGATGTGAAAACTCCTAAGTAGTGCATGACAATATATAAGACCAGCTACAGAATGGGAGAACTAATTTACAATGTTATAACCTAGAAAGGAACATAATCCATTATAGATAAAAAGTTGTAAAGTTCTACTATTCCAAAAACAGAGAAATGAACAAATAAAGGAAATATAATCAGGCAGTTCACAGGTTAGTAACATTATATGACCAAAAACATTGTAAATTGTGGGAATTCAAGATGAGATTTGGGTGGGGACACAGCCAAAGCATATCATTCTGGCCCTGGACCCTCCCAAATCTCATGTCCTCATATTTCAAAACCAATAATGTCTTCCCAACAGTACCCCAAACTCTTAACTCATTTCAGCATTAGCTCAAAATGCTTCATGGGTACTCACTAGACATGGGGACAACAGTAAGCATTCTCATCTGAGACAAGGCAAGTCCCTTCCACCTACAAGCCTGTAAAACAAAAGCAAGTTAGTTACTTCCTAGATATAATGGGGGTACAGGTATTGTGTGAATACAGCCATTCCAAATAGGAGAAATTGACCAAAACAAAGGGGCTACAGGCCCCATGCAGGTCCAGAATCAGCCAGGCAATCAAATCTTAAAGCTCCAAAATGATCTCCTTTGACTCCATGTCTTACATCCAGGTCATGCAGAGGCAAGAGGTGGGCTCCCATGGTCTTGGGCAGCTCCGCCACTGTGACTTTTGAGGGTATAAGCCCCTCCCAGCTGCTTTCACAGGCTGGCATTGAGTGTCTGCAGCTTTTCCAGACACACAGTGTTAGCTGTTGGTGGATCTATCATTCTGGAATCTGGAGGTTGGTGGCCATCTTCTCACAGCTCCACTAGGTGGTGCCCCAGTAGGGTCTTTGTGTGGGGGCTCCAACCCTACATTTCTCTTTCACACTGCCCTAGCAGAGGTTCTCCACAAGGGCTTCACTTCTGCAGCAAACTTCTCCCTGGGCATCCAGGCATATCCATACATCCTTTGAAATCTAGGCAGAGGTGTTCAAACTCCAATTCTTAACCTTTGTGCACTCGCAGGCTCAACATTATGTGGAAGTTGTCAAGGCTTTGGGCTTGCACCCTCTGAAGCCATAACCCAAACTCTACATTGGCCCCTTTCAGCCATGGTTGGAGTGGCTGGGATGCAGGGCACCAAGTCCTTAGGCTGCACATAGCACGTGAACACTGCGCATGGCCCACAAAACCACTTTTTCCTCCTAGGCCTCCAGACCTGTGATAGGAGAGGCTGCTGTGAAGCCCACTGACTTGCCCTGGAGACATTTTCCCCATTGTCTTGGGGTATTAAATTTGGTTACTCATTATGCAAATTTCTGCAGCTGGCTTAAATTTCTCCTCAGAAAATGGGATATTCTTTTCTATTGCATTGTGAGGCTGCAAATTTTCTGAACTTTTAGGCTATGCTTCCCTTATAAAACTGAATGCCTTTAGCAGCACCCAAGTCACATCATGAATGCTTCGCTGCTTAGAAATTTCATCTGCCAGATACCCTAAATCATCTCTCTCAAGTTCAAAGTTCCACAAATCTCTAGAGCAGGGGCAAAATACAGGCAGTCTCTAAGCTAAAACATAACAAGAGTCACCTTTCCTCCAGTTCCTACGAGTTCCTCATCTCCATCTGAGACCACCACCTCAGCCTGGATTTTACTGTCCATATCATTATCCGCATTTTGGTCAAAGCCATTCAACAAGTCTCTAGAGAGTTCCTAATTTTCTCATATTCTCATGTCTTCTTCTGAGCCCTCCTACTGTTACAAGCTCTGCTTGTTTCCCAGTTCCAAAGTTGCTTCCACATTTTTGGGTATCTTTTCAGCAGCACCCCACTCTACTGGTACCAATTTACAACATTAGTGTGTTTTCACGCTACTGATAAAGACATACCTGAAGATGGGCAATTTACAGAAAAAAAGGAGGTTTAATGGACTTATAGTTTCACATGGCTGGGGAGGCCTCACAATCATGGCAGAAGGCAAGAAGGAGCAAGTCACATCTTATGTGGATGGCAGCAGGCAAAGAGAGAGCTTGTGCAGGGAAACCCCCCCTTATAATACCATCGGATCTCACGAGACTTATTTGCTGTCATGAGAACAGCATGGGATAGACCTGCCCCATTATTCAGTTACCTCTCACCAGGTCCCTCCCGCAACACCAACCATGCTTGGCTAAGTTTTTATTTCTAGTTTCATAGAGATGGGATCTCACTATGTTGACCAGGCTGATCTCAAACTCCTGGGTAAAGAGACTCTCCCTCCTCTGCCTCCTAAAGTGCTGGGATTACAGATGTGAGCCACCATGGCTGGCCTGCTTGTCTTGATATATCAAAATTATTCCATATAATCAGACTTTTCATGTGGTTGCTAAGAGCCATGGATTTCCCTGTCCAACGTATCAGATTTTTTTGGCTACATTTCTCTATAATACACTCATAGCCCTGGACACACTCTACCTGTCTGATGAAATTCAAGTAACCTTTTCATTAGGTTTGACTTCCAAGTTATCTAAATGGGCTTCTAATAAACAAAAGCAATCACACTACAGGAAATTTTTCTTTATCTTTTTCATAACTAGCCTAAAAGTCAAAAATAAAGATTGTAATGTTATCAAGGGAATTCCTGCATTGTCTTAACTAGGATTTTAATTACTTAGGAAAACAGAGCTATAAACTGGTTAATGTTTTTACATCCACATAACTTTCTTTATTGCTAGTACTTAACAATGACCCCTGATTCCATTTGATTGTTTTGAGACTTCTGACATCTTTGGCTGGTTTCCTCAAGATTAAAAACCTACGTTAAGTGTTTTTAGCCTAAAGTTAACTTTGGGAATTTGAAAATGGACCACTGGAAACCCTCAAAAATATTGCCTCTTACTTTATAGAGCTTAAAAGTTTAGACTAATTTGGTAAAATATATGGAAGATATTTTCAAGTACTAAGTGATAGAAGATCTTTCAGTTATAGGCATATTATTGAAATTAATATTCCAAAATTATATAAATTCATGAAAATGTCTTATCAGTCATAATTTTGTTTTGTTAACTATCTTCTAAAGTTATATTCATATAAATATGTTATAAATGTAAGTATTCTAAGATTATATACAACTTATAAAGATCTCAGAGACCTGATGGGAAGCTGTCAGTCATGATTCTGGTTGTTATAAAATGCTACATGTAATAAATATAACCAAATTTTCTTATTTGGGAACTTTTGTCAGATTTTAACCATATTTAGGCCAGGCACAGTGGCTCATACCTGTAATCTCAGCATTTTGGGAGGTTGAGGTGGGAGTATCTCTTGAGCCCAGGAGTTCAAGGCCAGCCTGGGCAACATAAGGAGACCATGTCTCTACAACAGAAAACAAAATTAGCTGAATGTGGTGGCATGTGCCTGTGGTCCCAGCTACTCAGGAGCCTGAGATGGGAGGATGGCTTCAGACCAGGAGGTCAAGGCTGCACTGAGCCATGACTATGCCACTGTACTCCAGTCTGGGTGACATAGTGAGACTCTGTCTCAAAAAATTTAAAAAACAAAATTTAACTGTGACATTCTAAGTTTTTTTCATTCAAAGCTATTATTTAAATTATTCTCTCAAAGTATTTCTAATCAGCTGTACTTCAAAATTTCTGGTTATATTGGTAGGCACTTTCCAATGTGATAGACCCATTAAGGTAACTTTACACCTGTAACTAATCATATATTTAATGGGTTTTCTTTTATATTTGCTCTATTAAAGCTTGTCTCTGCTGGGTGGCTCACACCTGTAATCCCAGCACTTTGGGAGGCTGGAATGGGAGGATCGCTTGAGCCCAGGCATTGAAGGCTACAGTGGGCTATGATCACACCACTCCCTCAGTGATGAGAGAAGGCCTTATCTCAAAAAACAAAAGCTTGTCTCTAATGTTATCTTTGGAGCAGTAAACTACTTTTGGTTTCTTGTTTCCCAATTATTGAATTGGTGTTTGTTCAAATAAACTCTTTAAAATTGTATTGTGCCTCAGTTTATCTCACTCAGTTTTGGCATGAGAAGTGAAATCCAAAGGGGACCCCTGCACCCCCAATGACACCAGACAAGGAAAAAGGCGCCTACTGGACTTGTACTCTTGCTGTCTTGCTGCATTTGGAGATCATGGTTAAGTCCCTCAGGTTGGATCTCTACAGCCTTGTATTCCGAGAAATTTACATTCCGAATTGAACCTGGAAGTTAGACTGAGTCTGAAAAGATTTTACAGTGGGTCCAGTATTTTTCACTTTCTTCTAGACTGGGTCCAGAATCTAGATTGGATCCAGAGGTTGAACTGGGTTTGACAAGAGCTGTAGCAGGTCTAACAGGAGAAATTGGTGAGTAGGGTTTTGAGAAGACAGAGAATTATGGGTTCATCTGAGCTGAAGGAGTCTAGGACTCCTCCACCTGGGAATCCAGCTGATTTTATATTTAGAAATTATGGACCCAGCACCTGTGCTTCTCTAGAGAAAGGAATGCACCTTACCAAAGATAACTTAGAATTAAGCGACCACAACGTGGACATTTAAATCCAGACAAAATTATTCATTTACAGGGCCCACTAGAAAAGAAGGAATCTCAAACATCACAGAAACAATGGGATGCATTTTTTATCGGTATGCTGAGACTTCTGAAAAACTAATGAATCCAAAACTGCCACTCTAAAAGACTCAATAGGCCAGGCATGGTGGCTAATGCCTCTAAGGCCAGCACTTTGGGAGTACAAGGCGGATGGATCACTTGAAGTCAGGAGTTCAAGACCAGCCTGGGCAACATGGCGAAAGGCGGTCTCTACTAAAAATACAAAAAACCACTGGGCGTGGTGGTGGTGGGTGGGGGGAGCCTGTAATCCCAGCTACTGGGGAGGCTGAGGTAGGAGAATTGCTTGAACCTGGGAGGCAGAGGTTGCAGTGAGCCAAGATAGCACCACAGCACTCCAGCCTGAGTGACAGAATGAGACTGCATCTCAAAAAAATAAGTAAAACTAAAATAAAAAGACTCAATATAAAAGGGAAATACAGCAAATGAAAAACTTAAATAACAAATTGATGGTGAAACGAAAACATTTAGCTGTTGGCTGATACAACTACCACACTCCTTCCCTTAACCTCCTCTATCCAGTTAATTTGAAACTACTAACTCTTTATCCCAACTGGCTTTTCACCTAGAGGACAATAAAAGATGGAATTTAGACTAAGGCCTTCTAAAGTTAGGCCTTCAGATCAGCCAACTCTGGATTCTGTAACTACCTTAACTCCTTGGTCAAAAACTGAGCTCAGACCCATAGCCGAAGCTTTTCCAAACCTCAGAGAAAATTCACCAACATTTACTGAGGAATTTCGAATCTTCATAGGAGCATATGACCCTGGGCTTCCTGATTTGCATCAGTTTATACACATGATACCAGGACTTGGAGAAGCGAATAAATGGATCAAGATAGCAGCTTGGGATAAACTTGAGGACAGTATTACTGGTCCCTCAAAAGCTACTCCTAGATTCTCAAAAGATGTCAGGAAACAACAACAACAACAACAACAACGCTATTCCCATTGTCTTTCCACAAAAAATTGACTGGTCCATTATCCAGTCATGCAAACAAACAAAAGGGATAAATCAGTTCCTTATTACAAAGCTGGACTAAAAATCTTACATATAAAACCATTCTAGACTTAAAATACATAATGGAACAATTCCTACCACAACTATAATGCCCTACAGCCTTTTAAATAAATAAACTCTTAACAGAGTTGGTGACAGATTAAAAAAACATGAGATTTGATAGAAAGTCATTGATATAACCCAATTGGTCACTATAGTAAGCAGTTTGAAAGACGTTTAGAACAATCAAAACTGCTAAAAGAAAGAATAAACATTAATAAATTAATATATTTACAAGTACAACAGCCACAGGAACAAACCTCCTTGTATATATTATAACTCAAAACTGAGCTGTGTTAAGCAAAGGAACCCTGGGTGAACTCTGTACCTCGAGATGGCTGCATTCATTGTAAACAACAAGGTCTCTGGAAGACATGTCATTCACTCTTGGTATAGTCCTCTAATAGGCTGCCTCCTTTTGAACCACACAGTTTTTCCATCAGAGAAAGTCCCCAAGGGTTTGACAGCAATCAACACTGCAGGGTTGGAGGACCTGAGGGATTCTCTGGTAAGGTACTTCCCGTAAGACCTTTTCTTGAAATTAAAAAAATTGTGAGTACATAGTAGGTATATATATTTGTGGGGTATGTATATATATATATACACATACATGAGATGCTATGATACAGGTATGCAATGTAAAATAAGCACATCATGGAGAATGGGGTAATGCATCCCCTCAACCATTTATCCTTTGAGTTACAAACAATCCAATTACACTTTTAGTTATTTTAAAATGTACAATTAAGTTATTATTGACTATAGTCACCCTATTGTGCTATCAAATGGTAGGTCTTATTCATTCTATTTTTGTACCCATTAACTATTCCCACCTCTCTGCTCCCAGCCCCCAACTACCCTTCCCAAACTCTGGTGGTAATCATTGTTCTACTCTCTATGTCCATGACTTCAGTTGTTTACCTTTCCTTCTTTCTTTCTTTCTTTTTTTTTTTTTTTTTAGACAGTCTCACCCTGTCACCCAGGCAGGAGTTCAATGGCATGATCTTGGCTCACTGCAACCTCAACCTCCAGGTTCAAACAATTCTCCTACCTCAGCCTCCTGAGTAGCTGGGATTATAGGTGCCCACCACCATGCCCAGCTAATTTTTGTGTTTTTAGTAGAGACAGGGTTTCACCATGTTGCCCAGGCTGATCTTGAACTCCTGACCTCGTGATCATGAGCCACTGCACCCAGCCCAATTGTTTTCATTTTTAGATCCCACAAATACTGAGAACATGTGATGTTTGTCTTTCTGTGCCTGGCTTAATTCACTTAACATAATGGTCTTCAATTCCATCCATGTTGTTGCAAATGACTGGATCTTTTTGTTTTTTATGGATGAATGGTATGCCACTGTGTATATGTAACATGTTTTCTTTATCCATTCATCTGTTGATGGATACAGTTTGCTTCCAAATCTTAGCTATAAACTAATATTTAGATGATGAAGAGTTTTGTGCACTATTTGTGCTTACTGGAGTCATTGTATTCACTTTAGTAACAACTCTAATAAATGAAAATATCCTTCTGAGTAAAAAAAATATTTCTGTGGTGGGTGTTTCAAATCGCATCTATGGAATCCCCATGTCTCAACCTGTCCAAATAATGCTTGAACCATTTTAGAAAAACATGCTTTCCTAATATGTGATGCGGCTCCAGGAAATTCGCTGAAATGAGATTTACCCTCTGCATTGAGAGAACACGTAGCATTCTGCTTCAAATGAGAAATCATCTTGAAATTTCCAGATTCTCAAAAACAGTAAGTTCTCTGTTCTCTCCAGGCAGGAATTTATAACATTGACACTCAGATGTTGTGGAAAGTAAAAACTTCCTCTTCAAAGTTTCCCTTCTTGTTAAAGAATAATAATAATAAATGTTAGAAATAATAGTTTCTTTTAAAGACGTTCTTCAAAGAGTTCTTGCTTTTTGCTAATAACTCTTTGTTAAGCCCTATCCTATGTAGCTGTCAGACATAAGAGAATAAGTCCATTCTATGGCCTTGTACTTTAACGAAGATACTTGTGCTAGAGATGCTCACGGGCACATAGTACATTCTGGGTCCTTGAACTTTAACCATATATGTGTGCTGGACATGCTCACAGGCATGTCCCAGATTGCAGCCTATACCCCTTCCTTATTTGGGAATGTTATTACTTTTCTAAGTCCTTCAGCAAGGAACTTCCTCTATTCCTTTGTTCTCATGGCCTTTACCTATTTGGAAAAGTTTTAAATTATTAGCCAATCTGGTTCAGTTTAGATTGTGAGGTCTGGCTACAACCAATGGAGATCCGACACAGCAGTAAGGACCCAATGTGTAAGGAATAAATATGCTTGTCTTTCCTTTGTTTATTGTGCTTTTGTGGCTAGACTGCTGACAGACAGCATCCTTTCTACAGAAAGAAAAATGGCCTTGCTGAGAAAACTTTTTGTCTGAATGTTAATTTTTCCTTGTGGTACTGAGAAACAAGCATTTTACTTATAATAGATGTACAAAAACCCTGACCTTTCTAAAGGTCCACTGACCTTTCCTAGTCCACTCATTGCTGTGACACCCGGCCATAACCTGGGTGACTTGCCTAATCCCTACAACATTCCAATCCTACCAATCAAAAATCTAATGGACAACTTGGGGATTTGGTCAAGGTTTATGTGCAGTAAACAAAATTGGAATCTCAAAATTTCCTGTGGTCTTACATCCAAAAACCAAACAGAGAAAAATCAAATGGAGCCAGGGCTTTATGGAGGTCACTGTCACCACATCCCAGTGCTCAGAGCTTCTACCACTCTGCCAGGAAAGTACCATTTGGGTGGCGAATCCTCTTTTTATGCAGTCAATAACCTCACGAATCATATTTGCTAATCAATCTTATCATCTCATCGACCATATAATCCAAAGGACCCACCCTGAATAACTTGGATGTAGAATCAGGGAACATAATTGGCTTTCCATAATTGGATCCACACAGTTTACCTAAAGAGAAATTGTTTAAAAAGGCTAGCCTTCATTAGATTTGGCTTGACAGGACCCAAGTTATTCAGGTGGATCCCTTGGATTATATGGTTGATGAGATGATAGGATTGATTAGCATATATAGTTGATGGGGTTATCAACTGCATAAAAAGAGAGCTCATTACCCAAAAGGTGCTTTCCTGAGAGAGCAGAAGAAGCTCTGAGCACCAGAGTGTGGTGACAGTGACCTCCATAAAGACTTGGCTCCATTGGATTTTCCTCTGTTTGGTTTCTGGTGAGTACTGGAGAAATTTTCACCAGGGCAGACAGACGCTGTTTATTCTGTCAATGAATTTTAACATGAAAACGATCATTTAATTGGACTATGGGTATTTCATGGCAAGCTCTCTGAGGGGAGTTTAGGTTACTGTGGACATGGAATTTATCTCAAATTCTAGTTTATATGTAATGACCAGAGGAAAACTTACCTAACCTTGGCACACAGGAGTTGATTTCTCTGGGCTGGGAATGTTGGCTCGTGCCTGTAATCCTAGCGCTTTAGAAGCCTGAGTCAGGAGGATCACCTGAGGCCAGAAGTTGGATACTGGCATGGCAAACATAGTGAGGCCTCATCTCTATAAAAAAAATTTAAAAGTGAGCTGGGCATGGTGGTGGCTCATACCTATAGTCCTAGCTGCTCAGGAGGCTGAGGCAGGAAAATCCCCTTGAGCTCAGGAATTGGAGGTTATACCGAGCTGGGATCATGCCACTGCACTCCAGCCTGGAGGACAGACTGACCCTGTCTCAAAAATAAAACAAAAGAGTCAATTTTCTGCAATTACATTAGTGGAGGAATACAGCACATAAATAAGTATACTAGGTTGAGATTCAGAGAATGGTTCTCTGAGGAGTGACATTTAAATTTAGACTTTGGGAAAGGGAGAATGAAGAAAAAATCTGTTTGTGTGGATTGGGGTGGATGTACACATGGAAGAAGGGTGATAGTAAATAGGGAACAGATAAATTAATGCTTAATTGTGATTGTGCAATTCTTAGTCTACCTGTAAAAGATTGGTTCATCGATGACTGGTGGTGTCATTAACTAATATTGGAGACTAGGGGGTATATTTTTATATGGTTTTGTGGGGAAAGTAATGTCCTCAGACATTTCATTGTCTGCAGCTCTGCAAGTAGAAATGATCTCAGAAGTAGAATCCACACAAGAAACTGTCACTGCCAGTTTGGAGATAGCAATGGAAGAAATGGAAGCAATTGAATTAATGAGTGAGAGTGCCAAGATAGAGTAAAGAGAGAACAGAGTCTAGGATGGAATTCTGGGTCATTTCAATAGTATCGTTTGTACTCTTTGCAGAGTACTTAGGGGAGCAGTGACCACAGAGTAGTTTTAAAACAGTGGTATGAAAAGGGGATCATAGTTCAGTTCTTTCTTGTTCCAAGTAAAAGACTAAGGAACACTCGTTAGGTATTTTATGGGAAGATTATTGATATTGTTAGCAAGACATATAATGAACAGACCATTGATGGTCTTAGAAAGTCACAGGGTAAGAGGGCATGAGAAAATGTCACCATGTCAACTTTCTTATTTTCAGCTCAACTGAGGGAAGGCACATGAAGCAGATACTAGAGAGAAAATAGGTTTAGATGAGGTTTTTGTTTCAAAATAGAAGAGATACAATAGCTTCATGATGATAGACTGAGAAGAGTAAGAGGGGGGATGGTAAAGAAAATTTACTGTATAAGTGGTAACATGAAGCTCCCAAGGGCAAGAGATAAAGTTTGAGTTTAACTGAATCAATTAAACATGCCAAGGGAAGAAAATACTTCAGTTTTATGGGCAAGAAGTAGTAGTGGATGAGTATGTATTAAAGTATAACTACAGACTTTATGGCAGTGAGCTAAGCTAATTTGTGAGAAAATTTAACTCATCTTTGTAGGAGGAGGAAATTCCATCTGCGTAAAGCATGATAAAAATAAGTATGTGCATGATGCAAAAGCCATGAAGTAGATATGATGTATTTATGGAGCTATAAGAATAATTTAGATAGCAAGATACAGTGGGATTGCCAGATATATTTGAGAGTCACTGGGAACTGTGTGTCTATATTAGGCCAGAATCAATCTCCTAATCATGTTTTCTGTCAGAACTGGCTACTGAATACGAAAAAATATGAAGCCACTAAGATTGGTGTTTAGATCCAGAGTAAGATCAGATAGTATGAAGTAGTGAGAGGTCAAACGGACAGATAATTCTTACTTTTTATTTTTATCTGAACCTTAGGTGAAAGGAGTGAGTTAAGGCTATGTTAAGAACTCTGTCAGAGAGTGCACCGATCACCCACCTGCACCTGTGAAGATAGGAAACTGCCTGAGACTCCCCACCTCAGATGACACTGTTGTGCCAGCGTCGACGGGGCAGGATCTTTGGCCCCTACTGCCACATCTGGAACAAGCTCCAGTTCCGGTCTCTCATCCAGCACCTAGCCAGCCTCTATTATTAGCAACACTGCTGACTGAAGAGGAACGAGTTAGAACAGCTCAAAGGAAAAGCCTTCTACAGTGTTCACCTAAAGAAGTTTATGGCCCTGGAAAAGACAAATCAGAAAAGGAGATGCCAGAGCGTGCGATTTGTTTACTGGAATTTGTTTGTGGGGAGCCTATTAGATGTCTGCCATGCAAGCACTTCTTTCATCTTGACTGCATAGACACATGGCTGCTGCAATCTTCACATGTCCTTACTGCAGGAGGCCAGTTGATGCAGCGCTGTCTTCATCCTTGTGACCAACTGGGTGACTTCAAGAAAAACTTAATTTTTGATGGTCTTGGTTTTTTGTGACTAAGCCAGAGACCCAGGGAATAAAAATTATGATGATGCACAAAAAGTTGTCTAAAATTTTTTAAATAACTACAGATGCTGGAATATAGTGACATTTTAGAAACTTACAGGGAAAAGTAGGATGATTTTCTTATGTACAGCTTGACCCAAGGTTTCTAAATACAAGTGCATTTAGATTTTGTTTTTGCTCTAGTACATAAGAATTGTGTAACGTGTTGCCGCAGCTGTATTTGTTTTAATTGTGTGTGAATATTAGGGAAAAAGTTGTGGTTATTTTTACTAAATGAAATAACTTCTCCCCAGAGCAAACCCTTAACTAAAGTTATTGGCATTTACCTTAAGGTTTTTTAAAGAGCTGCATTTAAATGTTCAAATAAACTTTCAAAAGGCCCTTATGTTTTTTTCTCCATCATTTTATGAAAAGTTTAACATTTTAAATGTCTCATAAATCCAATCAAGTTTTTAAAAGGGGTGCGTCCCACACAAGAAGCCAAGATGAGTTTGATATGTGTGTAATCAGGATAAGTCCCCAGGAATGTAGCACTAATTAGGTTTATTTTCTGTGTTATATGCTTAAGAGGAGGACAAAACAGAAGTCTCATTTGCTTAGAGAAGTTGAACAGTGAGAGACATTAGAAGAACAAAGAGACACTTCCTGTGTAACCTGTCTCTCTGTGCTTTGTTTCTTGTGTTTTGTGTGTGGGGTTTTTTGTTTGTTTGTTTGTTTTTGTTTTTGTTTTTTTTTTTTTGGTAGAGAAGGAGTCTCACTATGTTAACCAAGCTGGTCTTGAACTCCTGAGCTCAAGTGATCCACTTACCTTGGCATCCCAAAGTGCTGGGATTACAGGCATGAGCCATGCTGCCCAGCTTCTGAAATCTGCCTCTGAATCTAATTGACTTTACTGTCTCCAGTTTTGAGTCTTCCACTAAACTAGAAGTGAGCTAGCCTCATTTTCCTCCTATTTATTTTATAATGGCTATATAATTTTGAAACCATTGTTCTACTGTTAAACACTATGGTGTCTGTGGGAGAAAAGGGATAACTTTAATTTCTATTAAAAAAAAACTGAGGGTATTCAAATAGGAAAGGAGGAAGTCAAACTGTCTCTGTTTGCAGACAATATGATTGTATATCTAGAAAACCCCATCGTCTCAGCCCAAAATCTTCTCAAACTGATAAGCAACTTCAGCAAAGTCTCAGGATACAAAATCAATGTGCAAAAATCACAAGCATTCCTATATACCAGTAACAGACAAACAGAGAGCCAAATCAAGAGCGAACTCCCATTCACAATTGCTACAAAGAGAATAAAATACCTAGGAATACAACTAACAAAGGATGTAAAGGACCTCTTCAAGGAGAACTACAAACCACTGCGCAACAAAATAAGAGAGGACACAAACAGATGGAGAAACGTTCCATGCTCATGGTTAGGAAGAATCAATATCATGAAAATGGCCATACTGCCCAAAGTAATTTACAGATTCAGCGCTATCCCCATCAAGCTACCTATGACCTTCTTCACAGAACTGGAAAAAAACCCCTTAAACTTCATATGGAATCACAAAAGACCCACATAGCAAAGACAATCCTAAGCAAAAAGAACAAAGCTGAAGGCATCACACTGCCAGACTTCAAACTATGCTACAAGGCTACAGTAATCAAAACAGCATGGTACTGGTACCAAAACAGAGACATAGACCAATGGAACAGAACAGAGACCCCAGAAGAAAAACCACACATCTACAACCATCTGATCTTTGACAAACCCGGCATAAACAAGCAATGGGGAAAGGACTCCACGTTTAATAAATGGTGTTGGGAAAACTGGCTAGCCATGCGCAGAAAGCAGAAACTGGACCCCTACCTATCACCTTACCCTAAAATTAACTCCAGATGGATCAAAGGTTTAAACATAAAACCTAACACCAAAAAAACACTAGAAGAAAACATAGGCAAAACCATCCAGGACATAGGCATAGGCAAGGACTTCATGACTAAAACACCAAAAGCAATGGCAATAAAAGCCAAGATAGACAAATGGGATCTAATTAAACTCCAGAGCTTCTGTACAGCAAAAGAAACCATCATTAGAGTGAATCAGCAACCAACAGAATGGGAAAAAATTTTTGCAATCTACCCATCAGACAAAGGACTAATATCCAGAATCAATAAAGAGCTAAAATAGATATACAAGAAAAAAACAAACAACCCCATTCAAAAGTGGGCGAAGGATATGAACAGACACTTTTCAAAAGAAGACACATATGAGGCCAGCAAACATACGAAAAAATGCTCATCATCACTGGTCATTAGAGAAATGCAAATCAAAACCACACTGAGATATCATCTCACGCCAGTTAACATGGTGATCATTAAGAAATCTGGAGACAACAGATGCTGGAGGGGATGTGGAGAAATAGGAACACTGTTACCCAGTTGGTAGGAGTGTCAATTAGTTCAACCAATGTGGAAGACAGTGTGGCAATTTCTCAAGGACCTAGACATAGAAATTCCATTTGACCCAGAAATCTCATTACTGGGTATATACCCAAAGAACTATAAATCATTCTACTATAAAGACACATGCACACGTATGTTCATTGCAGCCCTGTATACAATAGCAAAGACCTAGAACCAATCCAAATACCCATCAATGATAGACTGGACAAAGA
>CAUYLG010032519.1:0-39767 GCA_963573385.1 Cacajao melanocephalus | reverse complement strand
CAAAAATTGCAAGCATTCCTATACACCAAAAATAGAGAGCAAAATCATGAATGAACTCCCATTCACAATTGCTACAAAGAGAATAAAATACCTAGGAATACAACTAACAAGGGATGTGAAGGACCTCTTCAAGGAGAACTACAAAGGAAATAAGAGCTCAAGGAAATAAGAGAGGACACTGCTTAAGGAAAATAAGAGAGGACACAAACAGATCAAAAAACATTTCATGCTCATGGTTAGGAAGAATCAATATTGTGGAAAGGGACATACGGCCCAAAGTAATTTATAGATTCAATGCTATCCCCATCTAGCTACCACTGACCTTCACAAAACTGGAAAAAACCACCTTAAACTTCATGTGGAACCCAAAAAGAGTTCATATAGCCAAGATAATCACAAGCAAAATAAATAAATAAATAAATAAATAAATAAATAAATAAAGCAAGCTGGGGGCATCATGCTCCCTGACTTCAAACTATACTACAAGGCAGTCAGTTGATTTTTAACAAGGATGTGAAGACAATTTAAGGGGGGAAATCGTCTTTGAACAAATGGTTCTGGGACAACTGGATATCCGCATGCAAAAGAATCCACTACCTCACACTATATACAAAAATATTCAAAATGTGTAAAAGACATAAATGTGAAAGTTAAAGTTATAAAACTCTTAGAAGGAAGTACAGGTGTTAATCTTCAAGACCCCAGATTAAGCAATAGTTTCTTGGATATGACACTAAAAGTACATGTCACACAACAAAAGAGAAACTTGACATAAAATTAGAAGCTTCTGTACTTTAACAGACACTAACAATAACCTTTAAAAGGCAATTCACTGAATGGCAGAAAATTTTTGCAAATTATATATCTAAGAAGACATATCTGAAATACATAATTATTACCACTCAGCAGTAAAAAGACTATCTGGCTTAAAAATGGCAAAGCATTTGAATAGACAGATCTCCAAAGAAGATATACAAGTGTTCAATAAGCACATGAAAAGATGCTTAGCATAGTTATCTATCAGGGAAATGTAAATCAAAACCACAATGAGATATTATATTACTTCATGCTCACCAGAATGGCTATAATAATAATAATAAAAAAACCAATAACACCTGTTGGTGAGGATGTGGAGAAAACAAAACTATCATAGTGCTGGTGTGACTTTAGAATGATACAGTTTTTTTGAAAAACAGTTTGGAGTTTTCTCAAAATTCTAAACATAGAATGACCATATGACCTAGCAATTCCATTTCTATGTGTATAGCCAAGAGAAATGAAGTCATGTCTATGCTTCCTCATAGAGTAATGTGCACATAGCCAAGAAACCAAAGAAACTGAAAAAGGATCCAGAGGAACTTTCATCACCACTGGCTCAGTTGCTGCCCCAGGGCAACCCGTTGTTTCATCAGACATGCACTACTTGTATTAACTGCACTGGTGCCTCAAATCCTAACATACAACTTTGAGCCTAAAAAGCAAGGTGGTTACTGTTTTATTTCTGACTTCCACATTTCATGCAAATGTCTCTTGTGGTTTGTGCTAATCCATAACTATGCAAGAAAGAGGACTCTTGGAAGGACAGTCCAGCTTTGCTGAACAAATTGACCACAATTCTTATTAAAGAATTTGAAAGCCAGATAGGTAATGTTAGGCAGTGCATAAATACATTTTGCTCTTAAGAAGAAATGCAAACTTGTCCTAAATTCCTTGGTCTAATCTCCTTAAATGTAAAAAAATTCTGCAAAGGGTACACTCTTTAAATCAAGGTTTCTCAGTCTCACCATTACTGACATTTTGTGCTAGATAATTCTTTGTTATTGGGATGTTCTATGTATTGTTGGATGCTTAGCAGCATCCTTTGCCTCAAGTAACTAGATGCTATAGGACCTTCCCAGTCTTGGAGAGCAAATTTATATACGGACAATGCCAAATATTCCCCAGAAGGGAAAAAAATCACCTCCAACTGAGAACCACTGCATTGACCTGTGAAAAATATGCAGCAGCTTTGTTCTGGAATAAACAAGTTGAAAACAGATTGCATATTATACTGTTTGTACATTTAATTTCACACCACCATACTCCACCCTGGGCAACAGAGACCTTATCTCTATATAATAGATTATATATTATGCTTTTTATACATTTAATTCCATAGATTTTTTTGATTATATAAAACCTCACCCAACATAAACATTAATTCACTGCATTGGAAGAGACGCTCTCTGTTGGTTCAATGTTGAGTCAATGCACTAAATCAAGGTTCAGTTGGTCAAGGTCATTAATTAAAAACACCATGAATATGTTAACCTCAGAAATTCAACTTTATATCCCAACAAGGGGAACAATACAGCAGAGCATGACCCTAGGCAAATCTGCACTTACTGCAAGAAACTAGCAAAAACACTTCCCTTAATGATGTAGTAAAAGGCTACAGAGCTGATGCTCTCAAAATGGTGAATAATGTTTCTTGGTCATGTCAAAGTATCTTTCAGTATTATTTAAAAAATAGAGGGCTGGGCATTGTGGCTTATGCCTATAATCGCAGCCCTTTGGGAGGCCAAGATGGAAGGATCACTTGAACCTAGGCAGTCAAGACAGCTTCAGTAACATAGCAAGACCTCATCTCTACAAATAATAATAATAATTAGTTGGGCATTGTGGTGCATGCCTGTGGTCTCGCTAATTGAGTGGCTGAGGCAGGAGGAGGATCACTTGAGCTGGGGCAGTTGAGGCTGCGGTGAGCCATGATCATGCCACTACACTCCAGCCTGGGCAATAGAGTGAGACCTCATCCCAAAAACAAAAGTGAAATTGTTGGTCTCACTTAAGCATTAATTCTTGGATGGCCTACCCTATGATGGTTGCCATATTTTTTAAATGACAAACATGACCAATTAACATTATCAGAAGGAATGAACTAACTGGCTGCACTTGCCAACATCAAATCATATTCAAACCCATGGATTCCCTACCCCCCAGGCCACTGACCACTACCAGTTTGTGGCCTGTTAGGAACTGGGTCACATAGCAGGAAGTGAGCAGAGAGTGAGCGAGCAAAGTTTCATCTACATTTCCAGTCACTCTCCATCGCTGGCATTACCACCTGAGCTCCACCTCCAGTCAGATCAGAGGCAGCATTAAATTCTCATAGGAGCACAAATCCTATCATGAACTGCACATGGGAGGGATCTAGGTTGTGTGTTCCTTATGAGAATCTAATGCCTGATGATCTGTCACTGTCTCTCATCACCTCCAGATGGGACCATCAAGTTGAAGGAAAACATCCTCACGGCTCCCGGTGATTCTACATTGTTGTAAGTAGTATAATTATTTTATCATGTATTACCATGTAATACCAATAGAAATAAAGTGCACAATAAATGTAATGCACTTGAATCGTCCCCAAACCATCCTCCACCCTCAAGTCCACAGAAAAGTCTTCCACAAAACCAATCCCTTGTGCCAAAATGTTTGAGAACTGCTGCTCTAACCCAAGGACAGAAAACTTCAGTATCATCAGGAGCAAAGTAGGCAAAATTAAGCCCACAGAGAGTCATAGGAACTACAGTAAACTGAAAAGTCTATGTCTCACCTAAAAAGTAAGCCATTTCTGCTGATGACTTTAAAAATATGTGACTTTTTGAGAAATCCAAGAGCCTGTATAGTTGTATGAAATTACTAAGCAATTGATTTAATTTTCAGAAATTATCACAAGGCAACATCATAGGGGAGAAATAAATATGTATATTTATATCTGTTTGTGTGTAAACATATGTATTCATGTGCAAAATGGCAGAATCTGTTAAGTTGGTACAATATGTATATTGTTTGTGCATATATATGTATTACATTTGCATATTTTATGTATTATATATATGCCTGTGCATACATGTGTATTTATGTATCTGTGGCCTGAATTCACCCAACAAGAGGGTAAATTATTACTATTATTAGAAACAACTAACCTTGAGTTGCTTGTCAATAATAGTATCAATAACTTAATATCACCCGCATGGTCAAAGCACCAATATGCTTACTGTTCTGGAGATCAGTAAGAAATTCTTACTTTCTAAAAGTCATCCAAATTGGAAAAGAAATAGTTAAATTGTCTGTCTGTAGACAACAGGTTCTTATCTATAGAAAACCCTAAAGAATCCACCAAAAAAAAGCTGTTAAACAAAGTTGCAGTATATAAAAATCAACATGCAAAAGTTAGTAGCATTTCTCTACACTAATGAACTTTTTTAAAAAATCAATTTATAATAGCTACCAAAAACAAAATTAAAACAAAAAAATACCACACTTAGGCATAAATTTAAGCAAGAAGGTGAAAGATTTGTGCACTAAAAACTATAAAACGTTAATGAAAGAAATTAAAGAAGGCACGAATAATTGGAAAGGTAGCCTGTGTTCATGGATTAGAATATTGTTAATATGTTCATCCTACTCAAAGTGATCTACAGAGTCAATAGAGTCCCTATCAAAATGTCAGTATCATTTTTTCATAGAGAAGGCACAACTCTAAAATTCACATGGAACCACACACACACACACACACACACCCCTGAACAAGTAAGGCAAGCTTAAGCAAAAAGACCAATCCTGGAGGCCCACACTACCTAATTTCAAACAATACTACAAAACAATAATAATTAAAACAGCATGGTATCTGCATAAAAATAGACACATCAACCAATGGAACAGAATAGAAAGCCTAGAAAAGAGCCACTGCATCTATGGTCAAGTAATCTTCAACAAAGATGCTAATAATATAGGATAGGAAAGACAGTATCTTAAATAAGTATTGGGAAAACTGGATATCTACATGCAAAATAATGAAATTGAACCCTTATCTCATACCACATACAAAAATCAACAAAAAATGGATTAAAGACTTAAACATAAGGCCTGAAACTGTAAGTCTGCTAGAAAAAAACACAGGGAAAACACTGTCTGTACAACATCTGAGCAATGATATTAGTTTTAACCCCAAAAGCACAGACAACAAAAACAGACAATGAAGATTACATCAAAATGAAAAGCTTCTGCAAATCAAAGGAAACAATTAACAGTGAAGAAACAACCTATGGATTAGAAGAAAATATTTGTAAGCCATACATCTAATAACTATGTTAGCATATAAAATACATAAGGAATTCAAACAACTCTCCATAAGGAAAAATGATCTAATTAAGGAATGACCAAGAGACCCAAATAAATGTTTCTCAAAAGAAGACACATAAGTGGTTAACAGCTACATTAAAAAAATGCTAATATCACCACTAATACTAGGGAGATGGACATTCAAACTATAATAATATATCACTTTACACCTATTAAAATGGCTGTTATCAAAAAGGCAAAAGATAACAAGGTTGGTACGAATGTAGAGAAAAGGGAACCCTTGTACCTTGTTGGTGGGAATGTAAATAGCATATTATGCAGGATCCTCAAAATAGTAAGCATAGAATTACCAAATAATCTAGCAATCCCGCTTCTGGATATTTACTCAAAAGATATAAAATTAGTAAGTCTAAGGGATATCTGCATTCCCATGTTCACTTCAGCACTATACTCAATAACCAAGTTGTAGAATCAACCTAAATGTCTGTTCACCAACAGAAGAATAAAGAAAGGGTGGTTGAACTTTCTTTAGATAAGTTTAGAATAGATAAAGTATGGTGTATATATACAACAGAACACTATTCCGCCTTAAAAGGAAAAACTGTCATTTGTGACAACAAGATGGAATTGGAGAACATTATTCTATTAAAACAAACCAGATACAGAAAGACAGATACTGCATGTTTTGCCTATATGTGGAAATCTAAAGCAAATTAAAAATACAGAAACACAGAGTAGAATGATGGTTACCACGGGTTGAAGGTAGGGGGAATATGGAGATGATAGTGAAAGGGTATAAAGCCCAAAGATAAGAGGAATAAATTTCATTCTTTTTGAGATCACTAGTACAGCATGCTGAATACAGCTAATAATTGAGAACTGTACATTGAAATATTGCTGAGAAAATTTCTAATGTTCTTATCACAAAAATGTTGAATATTGGAGATAAAAGAAAAACGTATTTCCAATGTTAAAAGAGAAAACTGAGGATCAGTGAGCTAATATGAATTTTTCAACATCACAAAGCTTCGAAGTAGTGGAACCAGGGCTCCAACTCAAGTACCTTAAGTGTTCACCCAGTGCCCTTTCGTACTGAGAAATATACAGAGCACTGTTGAAATTAAACTGACTTAAATTAATACTAACCTATGAGGGCTCTGTGTGCAATCCTTGTTCTTGAAAAATGTTCTCTTTGGTCCTGTAGTTCCCCAGGTAGGTTGACAAATATGTTGAGAACAAATTGTGCTATACTGCACATGCATCAATTTCTTGAATAGTTCCATTTACTATGTTGTAAACCCCTTCAGTGACATCAGGATGTGGAAGTATGTGCTTTATTGCATCTACATATTTGAATTTCAATTGTGAGACTTGTCAATCTACCTAGATTCGTAAGTGGGCAAAACCTGATTTTCTGTTTCATAACAATATTGTTTAGTATTTGCTGGGCTGTATTTGACAAAAAAATTTTTATAGTACATTTAGTCAAATAGATTGAAAGTTGCTAAAATGGCCCCTTCCCTACATTTGCACAGCATTGCATTTTTTCTTTTCTCCTTTTTAGCTCTGGTGAGTCTATTTATTATTAAAGTAATTATAAAATTTATCCACACTGGGAAACTGTCAAATGCATGAAACCCAGCATGGTGTGAATTTCAGGTTTTGAAGAAAGGAATAAAGAGTCTCCTTACTCTCCTGAGAGTCCTTTCTCACAAGAAGCACTTAGATTTTCTGCAGATAATATGGTTATCTGCTAGCTTCCTTTAAGAAAAAGAAGTGTTATTTACAAATCAAATAAATCTATCTAATTTCTCCTCATCCTTTGTAATAATTTGCTGCATCTTTTCATTTTTTACTTCTTAACATCAGTAAATAAAAAAGCAATATGCTAAAAAAAAAAATCAAGAAATTTTCTTCAATTCCTCAATTGCTTGAGGGAGAAATTTCAGGAAATCATGTCAGCTCTGGCTTTAAAATAGCTTTCAGATGTATCCTTTCTCCAACTTTGGTTTTATCCCATCACCTTTACATCACCAATGTAGCTTGAGCCAAAAATTTTAGTTGTCTAGATATTTTCAATAGCCCCTTTCTTGTTTATATTCTCTGCCTCCTCCAATCCCTTCAGCATAGAGCATATGCAGCAGAAATTGCTGGTTGCCTTTCCTTTAGGGAACTGTACTTAACAAAAACCTGATTTTCTTCTGGGTAGAAATGTACTCAGCTAAAAAGGTATATTTTCCAGTTTCCCTTGGAGTTAGAAGTAGCTACTTATTTGGAAGTCAGTGGGCAAATTTTCCACAAAAATGGAACAAAGGAACAAACAGATAGCTGCCATATGATGCTACTATCTCTCTCCCCTCCCCTACTACTTTTCATCAGGAAGAGGGAAGGAGTGCTGGAGCTGCAGCAGCTGTCTCATGCATTTCAGGATGCAATTCAGGGCCAAAGAGAGCAGAGAAAAAGGCAGGGACCTAGGTCTCTGATGATTCCACTGAGCCAGACTGCATGACTGCCTTATCTCTGTCTCTTCTCTTCTCTTCCCCCACCCGCTCAATCTCTCTTAGACCTAACTCTGATATGTTTGAACCACTGTCATTACAGCTGGAAATAACTTCTTTAGGCAAGCATACAAAGTGATAGTTTTAAAAGGCAAATCAAACCAACTTACTTTTTTTTTTATATGGAATTTCACTTTTGTCGCCTAGGCTGGAGTGCAATGGCGTGATCTCAGCTCACTGCCACCTCCACTTCCTGGGCTCAGGTGATTCTCCTGTCTCAGACTCCTGAGTAGCTGGGATTACAGGTACCCACCACCACACCCAGCTAATTTTTGTATTTTTAATAGAGACAGGTTTCACCATGTTGGTCAGGCTGGTCTTGAGCTCCTGACCTCCTGTCATCTACTCACCTCGGCTTCCCAAATGCTGATATTACAGGTGTGAGCCACCGCACCCGGCCCAACTTGTTAACCTTTAAACTCATTCAGATTCTCATCTGCTTGTTATGGCTAACATGGCCATGAATGATTTCATACCAGTATCTATTCAAGCACCCTTCACACCATTACTTCAGGTACTTCCCTTCAATTCGTCCTACTTATTCAGACTTTCTCTTTCACACTTGCTGGTCTCAGGATCTGAACAGTGTGACTGGTCCCTTCTCCATTCTTCAGATGTCATCTCAAGTACAACTTCCTTACAGGCACTCTCAACTTTCCTAAGCTGAACGCTTTATAACGCGGCCTTCTACCATCTCCGCCATCTTGTTCATTCTTACCACAAGACATATCACAGTCCTTAATTATCTTGTTTACTCCCTTGCTACTTGTCTATCTGCACAGAGCAGAGGCACTGTTTGTTACAGAAGCACAGTCTCAACAATTATCTGATAAGTGAATGCTAAGTGCATAAAATTCTCACTACTGCTCTGCACAAAATCTTATCTCCCACCTTATTGCTCTAGTAACCTGTAAATCCAATTACATGAATCTGTCAGCTTAAACTCCTTCTAGAGCTGCAAAATAAAAATAAATTCCATCATATAGTAAATAAGCCCTTTTTTGATCTAGTCATATATCTTCCACTACCCATACTTCTTGAAATGTAAATTCTCTTTCCTTTGCACGTGTAGTTCCTGCTGATTAAAAGATTTACCTGCCTGAATGTTGACCCCTTGACAATTTCTGAGGCATCACCCTGTTCATGAGACTTGCTGGACTCCGATTCTCAAATCTGGGTTAGTTGTCCCTTCCTACAGAGGTTTGGAGAGGATCACATAATTTGGTATGCTTCTGGAGCAAGTGCATTGGCTTTGGAGTCAGACAGTTCAGGTTCAAATCTCTTATCTGTTGCTTGGTGACTGTGTGGCCTAGAACTGTTCCAGTCATCATCTGTAAAAACTAAGAAAATTGCAGACTAGGGCAGGATATATGATTGGTATCACATAATGTATGTAACACACTTGCTAAGTTATGATCAGTGGTGACTACATTAACAATATTGCTACCTAACCAGCACATGACACCCTGTATATACTACTATCACATATTTTACAGTTTAATAAATATTATACATTTTGACAGTTTTCCCACTAAATTGTGTGTTCACAATAAAAGGAATGGTTTGTAATGCCTCTTTTTAACCCATAATGTCAAGCATCATACCTTCTATAAGGTAAGCGTTTAATTGATAATTGAATCTGTGATGATGAACTGGGCAATTAAATATGTTGAGTGCAATCCTTTGCCTGGAACCCTGTTATAGGCACAGCAGCCAGCAGATTAGCCATGTTGCTTGCCTTCATGGAATTGTCTATCAGAAGAAGACAATCCAACAAATAATTTCAACTGTGAAAAATGTCAAAGGGAAAAGCAAGGGAAGCTATGGGAACAGGATTAAACCTCATCTAGAGGGACAAGGATTCATTGCCTTCTGCATCTTTGAAACTTGCTAGAGCCCAGCACAAAGCCTCACATGGCAGGTATGCAACAATTGTTCATTAGTTTCTTTGTAAGAGGTGTCAAGCATGTACTTTTCTGTTTAAGGTTGTTCCTCTTCAAACTTTAGCCTTCAGATACTCATCAAATTTTACAGCCTTGATGAAGCTTGATGGTCAGATGATTGGATTACCTTATAAAAAAGGAAAAGCAAAATTTGCCCATAAATGCAAACATTTCCTTTGTTCTTATTTAAAAGAAAACACATTATCCTGGCAGGCCAGGGAGGAGGAAATTTTTTTTAAAAAAATTAACAACAAAAAGAATGCTAACCGCAAGGTCAGTGCTAAGAGGTTGGAGAAAATACAGAAGACATAAGGCAGAAGGAAGCACAGCACATTAACAGAACTAACTGGAAATCCTGAGGGGGTTAATGTGCTAGGACAGTCTCATAACAAGTAATTAATTTTCATTATCAGTCTGTATAAACAAGTTAGATCAACATAACTATAAATAGCTTCAGAAGCATCGATTTGAGGTTTTGGAATTTTCTTTCAACCTAAGATGTTGGTGATACACAAGTCCATCCACACATTGTTCATCTCAGCTGCACTCAGGTAACCCTCTCTCAGAATAAGCATAGACCACAGATAATGGGTTAGAAAGTACACACTCCATAAAAAAAAAGTTGCTTGAATTCTGGTTGTGATGCACAATGGCCATGTGACTTGGATAAAATTCCTTCCGTTAACTTTAATTTCCTCCTCTGGAAAACTGAAAGACTCCTGCCTCACAAGGGTGAAACCCAGCCTGGAAAAAAGAAAAATAGGAAACTATGCTAAGGGTTACATTTCTCGTCAATGAAGCAAAAAAATTTCCTCTGAAATTCATCAGGCTTTATAAAATGTACCAGATCTCAACTTTCCAGTGCCCATAGGCGGTTCCAGGTGAAGCAATTACCAGGTTGATTGCAGGGGCTGGGAACTGCTGGAGTGAGTCACTGATGAAGAGATTGATTTGGATTTCTGTTTGAGCTATGTTTGATTAGCTTGTCCATGACAGTGAGCAAGCCAGTCTCAATGGGCACATTCCACTGGACACGGAATAACTCCATATTCCCAGCCCCAACTGCCATTCAGGAAAGACGCCTAAGTTGGTACCATTAACACATGTTCATTTATTTTAATGGGACATTAAGACTGATTTATATGGTAGCATTAAAGAAGAAAGATTATTCCAGATTTACACCTATATAAGAGTACTTAACATACCTTGCCAATAAGCCTTCTAAAAGGATGAATACCAATGTCCTCAATTCAGAAAACTATTTCACCATGCCACCAGATTTGTCAGCAAAACAAAGGGAGCAGGAGCACACAGAAAATCAGGTTTAACTTGCATGTTTCTTTCTGCAATGAAGCTCCTATTACTACCGGAGAGCTCAAATGTTAGTGGAGGCCAAAATCACATTCACTTTTCTGAATTTCTAATAGTCTAAAGGCTGCTATAATTCCTCTTAATCGAAATGCTTTTCTTTTATTGGTAATACTTTAAGATAATGGTATAATCAGTATTGATTTTACTGCTACGCATCCTGACAGTCTTAAGAGCACTCAGCTCTGTCTTTTTTTTTTCCAGAAAAGTCAGCAAAAACATTGCAGTTTACCTCCTCATATACTTTCCCCGCTTCAGCATTAGTTCCTCCTCTATTCCTGTCTGCTATTCTGCTTCCCCCTTCCATGTGGTTGTTCTTTTGTCTACATCATTAATCACTGGTGGTTCTATGAGAAAAGAACTACGGAGAGGAAAATAACATAACTCATGTCTGCGAACATCAGGCTTACAGCACTGAAAACATGGGAGGAAGTACCTTTCTGGGGAAGGCCCTGAAACAATTGGTTAAAAGAGAGCTTTCATTGCCTATATTTTATTGATGTGAAGAGAAGTATTTATTTGTAAGCTATTTAATTTCTGACTTGGCCATTAACCTTCAACTCTGTAAAGACAAAATCTGACTCTGAATCTTCACCATCAAATCCTCAGTTATTATTTGTCACACATAGCACCCAATAAATACATTTGTTTGCTGGCACTATTCTTCTCCCTGGTCACTGTCACCCCTCTTTGTTAAGGAAGTAAAATTGACAGGCAATCATCTTCCACTTCAGCTTTATTCAGACCTTCACAGGCTGACATGGCTTCTCAAGTTCATCCCAGAACCTTGATGCAATGATCCACTTATTGTACAAACAGACAAAATAATATTCACAATGATAGATTGTAAGAAAAAGTAATTTCAGAAGTTCAGAGCTGGAAAGGGAATAGAATTCCCAAAGTAACAGATCTACTTATGTCTCTACTGATGTTCTGAACCAACAGGATTAAAATTCTATTTTCAGTCAAGTTATAGAATCCAAAGCAAACACTAAAAAATGTTTACCAAAAATACTGCATATGTTTTAGTATAAGGTCCTCTCAATTTTTATTATTATAAAACAAGAGCATCTGAAAATTAGGGACATGTTTTATATGTGAAACTACCTTACACTGACTTTCAAACTCAATAAACTAGTGTTTGTATTAATAGCACCTCACCCTTCCACAAATAAATGCAATCAGGCCTTCAGATACTTCTAAACATATTGGACTTTCACTTTGTATCTAAACACAAGACATTTCCCAGGTATTTCTGATTTTTATGTATTAAAAATAAGGTATAAGACAGATTCATTGATCTCCCACATCTCTGATGCCATATCTTGTTAGTTTGAAATGAATTCATTTTTATTTTCTTTCTTTCAATCTAACACCATCTGTAATTTCACATGAGAACCAACTCTAATATGCTCATATCTCATCAAGAAAGATAATGGCCCTGCCAAGAAGATATATTTTTTTAGATGTGATTCTTCAGTGAAGCAGAACTTTGTGGAAGCAGAGCGGCTGGAATGACATTTCTGATTTTCATAGATTAAACTGACCCTGACATATTCTCAGGAGAAATGGCTCTGTCAATCAGGGGAACATCAGCTTTAAATTGCTTATTTTGGTATTACTGCCCATTGCTTTCCTTTATTCCATACATCTAAGCTACTGAATTTATTATTCAATTGTTGGTGATTTCATCCATGCTGTAAAATAAAAACAAGTAATTCCAAGAAACAGACTGTTATCAGTTGATAAAACAAATGGAAGCACACTTACCTCCTCACAGGGGAGGAGCAGAGAAGGAAGTAAACCTCTGTCAAACAGAATAGAATTTGAAGGCCTATTAGATACCTACAATTTTCAGTTTTAAAATACCTCCCATAGAATCAGAATGTAAAGCATAAGGTGGAAGGGTATGCTGTAGATAATGTGTAGTTTTCCACTGCAGTGCACAACTTTTTTCTTCTACACTGTTATAAAGTGAGAACTAAGAAGAGGGAATAAACAGATAAGAAAATAGGCTACAAGCACCCTCTGTGGGTCTAAACAGACTAGCTAGCTCATATTTAGTCATCTGTATTTCGACTAGTTGCTGCCTCTTTCTCACACACCTCTATTACTGCTTGAACTAGGAGTTGGCACTTACCTATTTGCACTGAAACAGTGCCAAATGTATGGGTAGGTTATCCAGATACATACCCAGGATTCTAACAGTGCTGTGTATGTAGAGATGCCATTCAAATGCTCAAATATTTCATGAATCGGTATCGGAGACCCGTGCCAAGGCCCTTTCTTCTAAACTTATGGTATCTGAACAGTATAAGATAAAAATGAAAGAGACAACTGTGTCTGAGGAGATTTTATTGGCACAATTGGGAGAAAGAAATACTCTGCTCCCAATCCTATGTCAAGCAAGGAACATCCACAAAGATTTTATATGTGATTCACCACCCAATATTACTTTGTCTTTTCTAATTTCCTTTTACCTTCATTTTCCTTTCGTCATAACCCATATCCCTTAAGAATCAGAATAAAAGTCCTGTTGGTTTTGCCTTTCTGGGTTATTCCTGACATCCCATGACATAAACAGCACCCTTAATTAAGATGTGAGAATGTAGGATATTACTAGCCATTGTCGATTTACTGGTTTCCTGCCATATTTAAATCTGGCGTTGTGCTTTTAAAGAACCCAAGTTATATGTATTATACAGCTGATGAAGGAAACTAGCTTTTACATATCATCATAGTATGCATAAAAGACTAGATTTTTATCAGGCAGCCATAAAATGCCACCAAAAAAAAAAAAAAAAAAAAGAGGGTCAGCAAGATATTCAAAAGCAATTCACTAGGAAAACAAAGAGAATAAAGAAAGACAAAAGACAATTAGTAAAATACAGCCATTAAATCTATTTCAGAACAGAGGAGGGGGAAAAGTATCTCCAATGCCTGGGTCCAAACCAGAAAAAGAGGGAGACGACGAATAAAACTTTCATTCCCTTATTGAAGTTCACTTTTATTCTGTTTTAATATCAAGCCTTTATAGTAATAAAGATTTAATAGTAACTAAATGAAACCACCAAAAGGGCAGTTTTGATTCAAGAGGAAACTATGTTATAAGCAAAGCCTGTTTTCCTTCCGGGGTTGCAGGCTTCCTCCTAACTCATTTTGATTTCACCTGACTTTGGATGCCACCTGACTGCTGAATTTGTCACTCCATTTCACCCCATTTCAGCAACCCTCCATGCTTTAGGCTAGTTGTTCTGAACTGGGGTCCATTTGCCCCTTAGGAGACACTTGACAATCTTACAACTGGTGGAAGGGAAATTAATAAATGCTTTTATTTGCTTATAAAGAGAAAGGAAACAGCTATCTCCTCTTCCCTTCTTGAAAGAGTCTCCTTGAGAATTCGGTGAACTTGAATCTTTTCTAACCCTAGGACTATAGATAAATTTCTCCAGGGACCAGAAAAGCCTAGTCTACAATGCAGAGATGTCTCCAAGGCCACAGATCTTTAACCCTTGAAACATAAGAGAACCATTATAGAGTAAACATAGAAGTGCCACTCCAGATATAATTGTCTTTCAGGGAGACTAAAGGCATCTTTTGGGGAAGTAAGTCATTTTATTGTTCTTTCAGGAAGATAATTAAGTAATAGCTACCTTAATTCCCAAGAGAACTTAGTACCTGCTTTGCTGTGTACATTTTGTAGAATTCTATTGGCTTTGTAGTCTTTTATAGGCTACCTAAATGCATGTAGGCTGTTCTGCTTATTCAATAATAAACCATTTTTTAAAAAAATATATTGATGTGGAGAAATGTCTGTGTTGATAGAAAATTTATTTCTCCCACAGTGGAGCCATTTTTTATCATAGGGGTTAGTGGCAAGAAATTAGGGATTATTAGTGGCTATCTAGTGGGCAGAGGCCAGGGATATTGCTAAAGATCCCACAATGCACAAGACAGCCCTCAACACCACAGAATTATCTGGCCAAAAATATCAATGTTAACATGATTGAGAAGCCCTGCTCTAGTCAAGGGTCTTAAAAATAAGCTACTGGAATAAAAGACTAGAGACTAATATTGGAATGCATGCTGGTGGTGTCCCACCAGGTTTTCTTTCACCTATCAGGGTCACCTGTTCCCCAGCTGCAGCAGATAACTGCTAATGGCTCCCACCTACACTATTCTCCAGTGGATTCCTCTCGACTGACAGGAGCCACCTTGCCAAGAGCATGCTTAGGAGGTATACTTTTCCTGGGATTGGCTGTCATAATTAATCACCGATGCTGGGGTATACTACTCCAGACCCCCTTACCTCTGGGAGACACAACCATTTTGGTACAATTTACACTCTAGGGCTCCCTGTGAAGTCACACTGAGGCTAGACTTCTCCTGAAATCATGTCCTTCCCAGCCTCTTCCCCTGCCTGATTCTGCTCCTCTCTCTCTCTTACAGGTTTCTCTTTAGAGCACCCCCTCAATAAATCACTTGTGAAGAATCCCCGCCTAAGGGTCTGTCTGCTTCTAGGGAACCCAATCTAAGACCTACATATAGCATTAATCTAAATTAAGACATTGAATTTCACTAATATTTCATACTTGCATGGACACTAGCACCATCACCCTGCCCTGGTGTCAGATGTTGTAAGTCACAGACGACATTCAGGCAACTCCAGGCAAAGCTGGAATTTCTATGACATAAAGGGGTTGACAATGATGATTTCACTCATTTTTTGGTATCAGCATATAGCAAAATGTTATACTTCAGCTGTGCTAGGTTAAGCTGATTTACAGATTACCTTATCTAGTTTTAGCTAAACTAACCTTTACAGAATGAACAAGTGGCTTTAAAAGATCAGTGAAAAGAAACCTCAGATTGAAGATAACATTGATAATGCAGGCACCAGAAAACAAAAAAAAAAAATGGCAGAGCTGCCACTTCTGGAATACCCTTCATCTGCCATATAATAGAGTGGAAGCAATGAAGATCTAGTTGATTCTGAAAAGTCAGTAAGATATACTGAAATTAAAAAGATTTCAAGAAAATATATGCATTTATGCCTGCAACCATTGCATTTCTGACATCAAGTATTATCCTAGGGTGTATGCTGTGACTTGAAATATGTAATAAAGTATAAAACCTTCTTAAATTAACAAAATCGTCTCCTAATAGACTGAAAAATGGCTGCCTAAAAGACACGCATGTCCTATTAAGGGAGGCTATGAATATTACTTTATATGTAAGAAGTATCTTTGCAAATGTGATTAAAGACTTTGAGATGAGGAGGGTATCCTGGATTATCAATAGGTTCTAAATTCAATCCCCCCTTTTTTTTTGACAGGAGAGAGGCATAGGGAAACTTGATAGACACAGATAAGGTAATATAAAGATGAAACAGATTTGAAGATGATGACTTTGAAGATAGGAGTGATGTAGCCAAGCCAATGAGTGCCAATAGCCCCCAGAAGCTGAAGAGGAAAGAAATCAATTCTCTCCAAGATCTTCTAGAGAAATCATAGCCCTGTTGACATCTGATTTCAGCCTAAGAAAATTAACTTTAGACTTCTGGCCTCTAGAACCATGAGAAAATAATTTGTTGTTTTAAACCACCAAGTCTGTGGAAATTTATTACACCAGCCACAAGAAACTAATACAGCTTGTTTATCTAACTTTCTTTTGGACTCTAAGTTTAATATAACTTACATTTATATCAGTAATTATCTTCACATTTGATCTATAAACAAACATTTTATCCTCAGGAAGGCAAATGATTAAATAAAACAAATGAAAAAAACCTAAAACTACTCCTCCCCAGAAATAGAAATTGAGATTTTATTGTTGTTGCCTACAAAGTGTTTTATAGCAACTTAAGCAAATACCTAAATACCAAAGCATTCAACATGTAAATCCAAACTTCCAGGTTTTTTGAAAAATGGGACAATCCGGCAAACCAACACCCACATTCTCATAGCCACACCTGACACCCATATTCCCAATTAGACACAGCTGACTAATGAATATTGGCTGTCACTTTAGAGTTATGTGTTATTCAGTTCTCACCTGACTGCTCACCTTTACCCTGCCTGCCTAGACCTTGCATAGTGAGAATTGCCAGCTTCTAACTTTTCCCAGTATTCCTTCCCCATCATTTTTATGTTCCTTATCTCACGTTCTATATTTTGGTCTCTGCTCAGCAACAGCCAGTACAGAAAAAGAAAAAAAAAATGAACGAGTATCACAACTGTTCAGTAGACAAACATTAATACAGTACTGCCATGTATTTATGAACTAAAAACACTCTGGACTCTGGATGATTCCACTCACGTCTATGAATTTTCTAGGAATTATGTCTAGGAAACAGTCAATTAGAAAGATTGCTTTACTGAGTTGAGATGATGTTGCCAGACCCAGACATGTCTCGAATTCACTTGAGACTCTGGGCACATGTAGGCCATGTAACCTCTCCAAGTATCCATTGCACATTTTCTAAAATACTGCAGGGTTTGACGGAGACAGAAAATTAGAATAAATCAGTGTTCTGACGATCCACATGGTCACACATCTGTGCCTTTGTCGCTGAGGTTGGGAACCAGGGGCCTATAGGCAGAGTTGCTGACACTATGCCCACTTCAATGTGGGCAGGCTTGCTCCCGGCCTTGATATAATCTAATGGATATAATCTACCGGTCCTGGCATGGTCTCTTCTGCCTGAGTGACCACACTTCAAGTCATCCTCTCCATTCTCTGCTATCTAGTTTTCTTCCCACTTCCACCAATGCTTCGGCTTGCTCCAAAACACTGTGTGTAACTTATTAGATCATTTCTCTACTTGAAATATTTTTTAAAATCCCCCACTCTTAAGATCAAGTTCAATCTCCTTGCCCTGGCCTCCAATTTTTGAAGAGTCTAATATCTGCTTACTTCTCTAGTTTCAGCATATACCACTTTCTCTCCCATGTTTTAACTATTCCAAACTGCTCTTATTTCCATTTTACAAATAGGACAAACCCCTTCATCCTTCAGGCCTTCCATTTTGCTAGTCTCTCTGCCTGGAGCTCTCTTCATGAGTTCTCCAGTTAGTCAACCACTGCTCATCCTTGAGAGGGTAGCGCTAAGACCAAGAGAAACTTCAATGTAAATGATTTGGACTGTGAGAAATGTATTTCCTTATATAACAAGCCATCTGCAGATGGAGTTCCAGAGTTAATTTAGGTGTTTAGTAATCTCATCCAGTTTGTAGTATTCCCTGTCTGCTGTCCCTTCATGTTCACTAGACAGCTACAGCAGAAGCAGGTATTACAGGAGGATGCTTGGATTCTGCAGGAGGTGGTGGCACATTTCCCCTTGTACGTTTTTGTTAGGATACAGAATATTTCCCAGAAGCACCTCCACAGATGCCTTACGCCAAATCATTGATCATATGTCCTTTTTCTAACTGAAAAGGAAGGAAAGAAAAGAAGTAGACGGTCGACCCTAGCTATGTGCAGTTTCCACATCCGTGAATTCAATCAACAGCAGATCAAAAATATTTGGGAAAAAATTCTAAAACAACAAACAATGCAACAATACAATAAAGAAACAGTATAACAGTTACTTACATGACATGTACATTGTTTTAGATATTTTAAGTAATCTAGAGATGACAAGGCATAAGACAGGATGTACTTAGGTTATATGCAAATATTATGCCACTTTATATTAGGGACTTGAGCATCTGTGAATTTTGGTATTCTCAAGGGCCCTGAAACCAATCTGTCCCACAGATATTGAGGAACAACTCTGCTTAGCAGCTAGAATGAGAGGCAGAGTCTACTATAAAGTAAAAAAAACAAACAAAAAACCTACATATTCAGGTAAGATCAGGCTCTCCTGGTGTAAGTATTCCAGCCTCCTATTCTTTCAGACCACTTACAACATTGGCAATCCATAATTATTTTAGTTATGGCAGTTTATTAAAAACAGACACTGAGTCTTAATTATAGCTGTCTATCTTCGGTGCTTTGACGCTGCAGTAACTCCAATTCCAGAGGTCTCAAGCTGTTCCCAAACTTCCAGTAAACCAAAACATGTCCACATAACTTTATACATCCGTACTTCAAAAGTCTTAAGTAGATTCACTATACCACTGAGAAATAGTATAAGTGAATGCTTGCTAAAAATAAGGCCAACTCTAGAGTCAGAATAGTGGGTTCATGGCATAGCTGTTAACTTGCAAGCTGATGTTAGGCAACTACTTAACCTGGTGGAGAATCATTTTTCTCCACTGAAAAATGGTGATAGTGATAACTTTATAAGGTTCTGTTGATGAGTCAATGTGTGTGGGTAAATCTCGACAAAGAGCTCAGCAATACTTAAGTCAAATGATTACTATTATCAAAATCATAATAATTACTATTAATAATTATATTACAGAAAGATACTTGCTTCATTTTCTTCCTTACCAATATCCTAATCACAGGAGCCTCCAGCAGAAAGAACACACAAAGGTGTCAGTAGCTCCCTCCTCTGACATTAGAGGGGGTAATTATGAGAACAAAGGGAACACATAGGGACTATTAGACCCTGGAGAAAATAGAATTCTTCATCAGCCAGAGCTCAAAGGGAGATGTCAAATTCTAAAGGTTTTTTGTGATTCCGTACAATTCAGCCTAATTCTGTTTAGATATTAGGCTTCCCCAGGGCAAACAATGAACCTCTTTAGCACCTTCCAAATGAAAATTCTGTAAGCCTATTGAAAAAAAAAAAAAAAAAAACTCAGCTAGCTTTGTTCCTAGCACATTTATCACCATTGTTATCCTTGCCCTAGACACCTTTGAAATTCAATATGACAGAACCCATGGTATTGCTTTAAAAAAAAAAAAACAGCAATGTTCTCAGAAAATGAAAATATCTGGAGAGAGCAGGTGCACATGGTCACTTTGGGGGAAGAAGAGGATGTATTATGGCTTCAAAATTGCTGTCACACCTCTCAGAATCACATTTTCACCTGCCACTGAGCTTGCTTTCACCATACTCTGTGGTCTCTGTCTCCCCTACTGTGACTTCAGCAGCCCCTATGAAAGTCATCTTCACCACTTTGAAAAGTGTTACCAGCCTGGGCAAACATAAGCAAGAATAACTGAGTAAACAAAGCCAGGTGCAACTTGAATGCAGGTTTAAAAAGAGAACATCTTTCAAGGGAAAAGACTGAAGATTTGGGTTTTATAACAGGCTGCTTACCAGGAATAAATACTTGATTTAAAATGGGCTCTGTGGAAACGGCCAGGAGGAAATGCATGCGTGTTTTGTATTATTATTGAGTGTCTTCTTCTGTACAAAAAAAAAAAAAAACCCTAAAGAAATTAGTATTCCAGGTTGTGTTCTTCCACAAACATTGAGTGAATACTTGTCATTTATAGTGGCAATGACATAGATAATTAGAGCCTGAATTATTTGACAAGTTAAATTATCAATTGACTGAGCCTATATACAAATAGAGAACTTATAAAGGAGAGAGATGTATAGCTGGTTAAATGTAGAGACAACACTTAAATAAAAACTGAAAAAAATAAACCACTATGAATAGAAAAACTTCATATAAAACATTGAGAGTCTGGGTGATTGAAATAGTTGTCATCCATATCAGAACAGTTGAACACTTGTACTAGTAGAGAAAAATCTAAATATCTACATGAATATATTCCCTATACCACCTATATGTCACCTGATATGGGCTCGTTATATGTAGGAAAGGGCTTATTATATATATACATTATATGTATATTTGTTTCTTTATTCATATCTAGAGTTTTAAGTAGTTCAATAGTAGCTAAAATGGAGAATGTTTTTTGTGGTGTCAGATATCAGTACTGGCTTAAACTCAGAACTAGATTCATTATATTTCAATTAATCTCAATCTCAAAGCAGGTGACATCAGTCACTGAACTTGAAATTTATACAAAAAAAAAAAAATGGGACTGGTGCAGTGGCACATGCCTGTAATGCCAGCATTTGGGAAGGCTGAGGCAGGCAGACTGAGGTCAGGAGTTCAAGACCAGCTTGACCAACATGGTGAAACCCTGTCTCTACTAAAAATATAAAACAATTAGCTGGGCGTGGTGGCATGTGCCTGTAGTCTCAGCTACTTGGGAGGCTGAAGCAGGAGAATCACTTGAATTGGGGAGGTGGAGGTTGCATTGAGCCATGATCACACCGCTGCACTCTAGCCTGGGCGACAGAGCAAAACTCCATCTCAAAAATATAGAAATAAATAAAATAACAATTTCATGGCTACATCTTCCAATCAGAGTCCAACATAACTTTTAGGTGCAAAAGTGAGTGTCATCTATATAATGTTTTCCTCGCCTAGAACAAAACCTGTCACTGGTGGGTTTCAAAGGAATATTCAAACCACAAGTATGGAAGTTTGAGAAGAAAATATATAAAGGATGGCAAAAGCCTACATTAAAAAAAGAAGAAGAAGAAGAAAACAAGCAGTAGCCACAGGATTAAAAGAACTACCATTATGGCTGGGCACAGTTGCTCATACCTGTAATCCAGCATTTTGAGACGCCTAGGTGGGTGGATCACTTGAACTCAGGAGTTCAAGACCAGCCTAGGCAACATGGCTAAACCCCGTCTTTACTGAAAATACAAAAAGATTAGCCAAGCATGGTGGCATGTGCCTGTTGTCCTAGCTACTTGGGAAGTTAAAGTGGGAGCATCGCATCAACCTGGAGACTGAGGTTGCAGTGAGCCAAGATCGTGCCACTGCACTACAAGCCCAGCCTGGGTAGTGGAGCAAGACCCCATCTCAAAAAAACAAAAATAAACTGCTATTAGAGTTGTTTTCTATCCTGGAAATGTTAACTAAACAGCATAAACAAAATCTTCATTAAATCATTGTCTGAGGAAAAAAAGCAAACCAGCAAAAACCTTTACTCTCTGTACAATAAACATCATTTTACCCCAAAGCCTGCCCATGCAAGCGATAATAAATAGAGAAATAGGGAGGGGAGTGAGGGGGGAGAGGGGGAACAATTAAGATATAGAGAAGATAGACTGAGGCTCCTCACATGTATTTGATAAAAGTTCTAAAGGGCCCAAGAAAAAGAGAAGCTGGAAAAAGCAATATTTGAATGAAAATGGCTGAAATTTTTCCAGAATGAAAGAAAGTCATAGATTTCAGATTAAAAGAACTGCTAGTGCCAAGCAGAACAAATAAAATAAGTCCACATATGACTACATCATTATCACCCTCCAGAAAGACAAAGATAAAAACAAACAACAACAACAAATCCTCATAATTTACCAGGGATCAAAAGCCAATTATTTTCAAAAGAATGCCAATTAAATTGAAGGCAGACTTTTCATCAACAACACAAAGATGCCAGTTCCAAGCAGCACTGAGGAAAAGCAGTCAACCAAGATGTGTCTCCCAACCAAACCAAAACAACTAGTAAAGGAAGAAAAATAAACATAAAAGATAAAATTTACAAAAGTACAGTGAACACAAATCTTGATTTCAAATATTGGTAAATTTGTATGTGACTAAAAACAAGAGTATGTCTGTTTTAATTAAAGTTTTATTTTGAAATAATTTAGGTTACCATTCACTTGTAAGAAAGATAATAAATTGATTCCAGAGAGACACTTTTGTTTGTAGTAAAATATAGAGGGCTCACCAATAAATGGGTATGACATACGGATTTGGGGGGAAAAAACTTAGTATTTTGCAGCCATCATAATACAGACCGATTCATGTAAGAATCTTTAATAGGGAAAATTATAACGAGAATTAGGATAGTATGATATTTGTAGTAAAGAGACTGTTTTCACTCCTTGGTGTTTGACTACTGGCATATTTTAAGCCTCACCCCTCTCTCCTCTCTTTTTGCCCCATATCTGGGTAAGTTAATAAGAAAGACCAAGTGCTCCCTTTAGCACTAGCGGGAGTTTGAATTCAAATAAGTCCCTCTCTGGTCCCTGATCATAATAAAATGCCCATGGCAGTTTCCTTTTCTCACTTCCTCACAAGTCATTTTTGGACTAGCTTGGGAAGTTTTTCCTGCTTCCCCCACAAAAAGTCTCTAATTATGTGAGATAAATGTATTTTGTTTACCCTCGTGATGTGTGGCATCATAAATCTCAACATCCGAACAAACTTTTCAGTTGGAGTTCATCCTGTTTATTCAGGGTAGCCCCAGTAGTCTTGAAGTATCTGGCTGGGCCAGGCACAGTGGCTCACACCTGTAGTCTCAGCACTTTGGGAGGCCGAGGTAGGCAGATCATGAGGTCAGGAGATTGAGACCATCCTGGCCAACATGGTGAAACCCTGTCTCTACTAAAAACACAAAAAGTAGCTGGGTGTGGTGGTGTGTGCCTGTAACCCCAGCTACTTGAGAGGCTGAGGCAGGAGAATCAGTTGAACCAGGGAGTTGGAGGTTGCAGTGAGCCAAGATGGCGCCACTGTACTCCAGCCTGGCAACAGGGAAGACTCCCTCTCAAAAAAAAAAAAAAAAAAAGAAAGAAAGAAAAAAAAGAAAGAAAGAAAAGAAAAAGTATCTGGTTCTGGTTGTAAGGGAAAACATAACTATACAGTAGAGAAATGAATCAAACCTTGATTTAGTGATCAAAATTGATGACACTAATATGTAGCTCCCTGGTATGCCCTGCGAATGACATGCCATCTACATTGTTTTCTAACTGAGAATGCATAATTTAAAACCAATTCTGAAGAAACAAGAGATAAATCCAAAATGAGAAAAATTCCATCAAGAAAGGAAAAGGGGTACAGATTTTATTCTTCAAAAATATCAGTGTCATGAAAATCAAAGGCTATAGAAATCTGCCAAATTAAAGGAGACATGACAATGAAATGACAAACCTTACCTTAGAATGGGTTTTGTACTAAATGGGTAAGAAAATGCTATAAGGCCACTGGCTCAACAGAATAAAATGGTGCATTAAAATTCCACAGCAATGTCATGTCTGCTAAAGTTGATAACTGCTCTGTTATTTAAGAGAACATCCCTATTCTCAGAAAATACATATATAAGAATTTGGCTGTAAAGGGTCATGATGTAAGTAATGCATCCTTAAGTGGTTCAGAGAAAGATTGTTTATATACATTCACATATGCAGAGCAAACACAAATGGTAAAACAAATGTAGTAAAATATTAACAATCAATGGATCTAGGTAAAGGTTACACAGACACTCTTATTACAAAATTTTTCTGAAGTTTTAATTTTGAAATAAAAAGTTAAAGACATGCATGTTCTTGAACATGCATAATCTTTAAAAATAGCATTAGTAACAGACTTTTAATCTACATATATCACATAAGTTAATAAACAGATTTTTAAAAAATTGATGGCATACATATTCCTGCATCAAGTAATAATAAATATGTATTTTCAAAAATCATGAAACATACACAAAATTTGTGTAGGTTCAGTCTATGTGACAAAGCATCATTGATGACAATAAATTTAGTTTAGAAATAAACAAAAGAAGAGTCCTTTTTTTTTTTTTTTTTTTTATATAGTTTCATTCTTGTTGCCCAGGCTGAAGTACAATGGCACGATTTTGGCTCACCACAACCTCCACCTCCCAGGTTCAAGCAATTCTCCTGCCTCAGCCTCCCAACTTGCTGAGATTACAGGAATGTGCCACCATGCCCAGCTAATTTTGTATTTTTAGTAGAGACAGGGTTTCTCCATGTTGATCAGGTTGGTTTTGAGCTCCCAACCTCAGGTGATCCACCTGCCTCAGCCTCCCATGTGCTGGGATTACAGGTATGAGCCACCACATCCAGCCCAAGAAGAGTCTTATAATGTTTTGGAAGCTGAAAATCATTCACATAATACAAAGAACATCAAATTGGAAATGATATTCTTAGAACTGAATAATAAAAGTACCATATATCATAATTAGCAAGAAGCAGCTAAAATGCTACCTAGGAATAGAATCATAGCCACACTGAAATTTTTAAAGAAATATTGAAAATAAGATAAACTTCCTCTTCAAAAGGTGAAATAGAATATAGTAAATCAAAAGAAAAGGCGTAGGAATAAAAAATAAAGAACAGAAATTAATCTAACAGAAAACATGATGTGATAGAAAAAGTAAAAAAAAAAAAAACAAAGAACAAGTAATATCATTAGAAAGCAGACAAAGCTTTAGCTAGGCTTATTAAGGAAAATAATACTGGGAAGGAAGAAAAGTGACAACTGGAGACAGGAGAGAGTTTGTTTCTATCTGTTGACTAAATAAAGATAAGTTTAAAAACAAAGAATAGCCAATTTTCTGGAAAAATAAAATCACACAAAACAGTAGAATTTTTAACTTAAAAGAATCAGTAATAAAAATATATTACACCCGATTTCACCTCAGTAAAGTTTTAAAGATCCACCTTAAATGATATCAACCATCAAGAAACAGGTATCTCTTATCTATTAGATTCAGAAAGCAGGAAAGGAGAAACCTCTAACTATTATGAGACTGGTTTGACACTGAGCCGGACAAAAAAGATTTTAGAAAGGACAATCAAATGATTTCATATGATTACATGTATCCAAAAGATTTTTAGGGATAAAACATCTAAATATATTATTCACAAGCATTCTGATTCGGTATAAAGCAATCTTTGTTATAATTGTTGAGCTACTGGTTTCTCCTACTATGCTGTTACCCCATCCTGAATAAGAACTGTGAATTATTTACTTGGAACCATAGCAGAAAAGATCTTAAAGAGGCATGACCACAGAATCAACCATAGAGGATTTTTTGTGGTTTTCATTTAGATCTTCAAATTTTATCTCCAGAGAAATTGATTAGGTGGGCCTATGAAGGGCATAGCCATTCTTATTTAACAAAAAACCAAAACTTTACAAGTGACTCCACTGTCCAGTTCTACTTTACTTGAAAATACTACAGGATACACATGTAAGAGACTTTCAGTAAGTGCTTGTTAAATAGAATTTGATTTGTAATATTCCTATTGTGTCCCTGATTTTTCTTCTGGTTTCTTATAGCTTTTTCAGAATGGGGTCCTTCTCATCTAGAAAGTTTCAGTCCCCTTAGCCTAAATCTGCCTTTGTTTATATATATACTGAGCTCTTGAGGCTCACTCTTTGTTTCCCTGTGTCCAAACTCATAAACAGTGTCAAATCCATTGGATTCCTGGAGCAAACATGTCACTGGAAAAGCCAAAATCTAGAGATGATAGAAGCCCTCAGCCCAAAGAATCAATACTCAGTGACTGCATGGCTCAGGCATCAGCAACGAGACAGTTAAAGCCAACATCTTCCTCATAAGATTTGCAGTCTCAGCGACTGTAGTATTAAAGGTCTTCATGGCCAGCCTCCTGGGATTAAAGATTTTAGCATTATACTGTTCCCACAAGGTGGCAAAATAACCTGGAGAAATACAAAAGCAGCAGTTTATTAGCAGTCATTTTGCTTATACAATATATTTGATTAGACTTAAAAACAAATTAACTATCATGGCTAAGCAAATGATGGGGGAAAATGAATATCTGCATTCAGAGGTTGAGAGCCTGTGTCTTTTCAGGACAGAACTTTACTCAAAAGGGTCCTGGGAGAGGAGCACTGGAGGAGCACTCATGCACACCTTCCTGGAGACTTGAGACAACACTCCACATAGATAAAGCATGAGAAACAGATATAGGAGAGTATAGAGGGGTCACAGATGGATTTTCTCAGAGGGTGGAACAGTTGGGAAAATTTGAATTAATTTTTAAATTCACAATAAGTATGACCTCATCTGTTCTCACAAGCCAATTATCAAGGAAATTAAGGTTAGATAACAAGTCCTTTACTAATGATAGATTTATTTTGGAAAGGAGATATTACTTAAGAAAAAATGAGAATTATATACAGGAAAATAGAAATATTTATTTAAATATTTGACCAAAGACTGACTCTGATAGGCTATGCCATTGTGCAAGAGACACCATTGGAAGAACAAACTCACCAATAACTATTGCATGAAGTATAAACATGGTCCAACTCAACAGTGTCTATTCCAGGAGCATATGACAATTATTGGGGGGAAATTCAGGTGTCCTATGATGCTAGGCCAGAGGCATGTTTCTCTGAAGTATTATCTTTGAGTCACTTTGAAAGTGATTTCCTAATTAGAATAGGTGACATTTTTCTGTCTTTCTCCAAAGTTTATTTCCTTTATAGAGGAATCAATGTTCTTTGTCTCTGATCTTCCTTCTTTTAAGCATTACATTACAATTATATTCATATCACAGTCTGCAGACAATTGATTATACACATAAAAGTACAAATTATTAAAACCAAGCAACAAGTATTAGCTGCGGACCTTCAATAGGGTCACACATGCTCCCCAGTACCCAGCTGTTTAAGTAGTCAATATAAAATCTATTCTAGAGTTGCTTAACATTGATTTGGGGAGAACAGATGTATGCACATGAGGTGATTGGCAGACAAGCCAAAATGGTTTATAATTAGATTTTGTATTGTGTGACTCAGTCTATTAGTGTGATGGATCAGAGAAGGGAGAGATCAATGTGGTTTGAATCATTCAAAGTTTTGGAGGAGCCCACATTTGTGTTGACACTTGAAGAATGGAGATAAGAAAGAAATCAAGATTTAAACATTATTTTTGGCCACCTGTTATGTAAACTTCTGGTGTTTGAGAAATTCCCTATCATGTAAGGCAGAGCTAGGCTACCAATATAGAGGCTGAAAATGCCACATAATTTTTTCCTATCATCTCTTTGAGTTTAAACATGGCCACACCACCTGGGTTTGCCAAATCAGACACTTCTATTCCAAAGTGCCAACCAGAAGCTGGGATGCTGAAGAAAGTAGGGATCATTTTCCAAGTGGTCAGCTAGAGAGTATCTTCACTAGACCAGTTTGAGGCATAATTCTGGGCACTGTGCCTGGTTTCATGGCTTCAAAACATGGCTCTCTGGTTCTCTTGAATATTCACATAAATTACCATATATTATTTTAGTAAGTTTGATTTTCCTCTTAAACTTGCCAGAGGTAGCTTTTTTACTTTTTACTAACAACCTTGAAAGTAGTAGGAATTAGGCAGGGTGGGGTGGCTCATGCCTGCAATCCCAGCACTTTGGGAGGACGAGGTAGGCAAATCACTTGAGGTCGGGAGTTTGAGACCAATCTAACCAATATGGAGAAACCATATCTCTACTAAAAATACAGAATTAGCTGGGTGTGGTGGCACATGCCTGTAATCTCAGATACTCAGGAGGCTGACATAGGAGAATCACTTGAACCCAGGAGGCAGAGGTTGTGGTGAGCAGATACTGAGCCATTGTACTCCACTCCAACCTGGGCAACAAGAGCAAAACTCCATCTCAAAAAAAAAAAGAAAGAAAGAAAGAAAGTAGTAGAAATGCTGTACATAGTCACTGCAGAGAAGACACAGATGAGAGAATTAGCACATGGTATTGATAGAGGCATTAAAAAGAAATTATTTAGGTAGATAGTGAGGGTAAGGAAGTCCTTGGTAAGGTTGCACTTTTAATAAAAAGCAGCCCTGAAATCATTTTCTTTTCTAACAAAGAGCAGCCCATAAAATCAAGCTGAAGACATAGACAAGCAAGCTGGAAGCTTGTACAGGTGAATGCCAACAGCTGTGCCAATAGCAAAAGGCTACCTGGGGCTAGGCATGTTCAACATGGCGGCTCCATCTTCCATTTTTCTCACCAACTGCATATACAGTAAGGAGCAGACAACATGGTGCTGGCCAAATAGAAAACTCATTTGCATAATAAAAAGTTAGGATGGGATGGCCAGTTTCCTGGTGCACTGTGTAAACGTCACACCGGTCCAGCCAAACTGTGGACCATATGTAAATCAGACACCGCCTCATCGAGCCAGTCTATAAAATTGGGTGCCCTTCTTTGGGCCAGAAGTCTCATTTGAGCATCTCTCTCAGGAGAGACCTATTCTCCCTTCTCTTTCTTTTGCCCATTAAACCTCAGCTCCTAAACCCACTTTTTGTGTGTCCATGTACTCAATTTCCTTTATATGAGACCACGAACCTCAGGTATTTACCCCAGACAAATGAAGCTGCTTCAGTATGAGTTTCAGGAAGCATCTGACCTGGCTAAAAACATAATGGAGAAGAAGAATCTTTTCCCCCTCCAACCTAACTAATATATCATTTTGGGTTCGCTAAACTAACCACCGAATATCAGAAACTTAAAAAGATAGGTGGCCTGTTTGTCCAGACAAAGAACAATGGTACAGTAGCAACTGTTCTTCTCTCAACCTCATCCCAATACTTGATAGTCTCATGATCTGGTCATTTTTCCTAGTTGGACAGAATTGTGGGGGATGTAATGAAAATGATTTCTATCATTTGGACACTAATCCCTCTTTTCTGGGTCCAATCAGATAATTGTTTGGAGACAAGCTAAGGTTATAAGTCTAAAAATATGCTACATTGATAATCTACAAAAAATTTTTCTGACAAACTTGTTCAGAAGTGCAGAATGCCTGGCATATTAGTCTGTTCTCATACTGCCAGGAGGAGATACCCGAGACTGTACCAAGGTTGTACCTTGTTCACTCTTAGCCCTGGCTAGAGCTAAGGCAGCTGGGACAGAGGACACCAGACACCATGTCACAAGGCTGCATAACCCAGTGTCTTGGTGATTAACATTTGGATCCTCGTTACTTATGTAAATTTCTGCAGCCAGCTTGAATTTCTCCCCAGAAAATGAGTTTCTCTTTTCTATCATATCCCTCAGGATGCAAATTTTCTGAACTTTTATCCTCTGCTTCCTCTTGAATACTTTGTTGTTTAGAAATTTCTTCCATCAGATACACTAAATTATCTCTCTCAAGTTCAAAGTTCCACTTATCTCTAGGGCAGGGGCAAAATACCACCAGTCTCTTTGCTAAAGCATACCAAGAGTGACATTTACTCTAGTTCCCAACAAGTTTCTCATCTCTGATACCACATCAGCCTGGACTTCATTGTCCATATCACTATCAGCATTTTGGTCAAAGCCATTCAACAAGTCTCTAGGAAGTTCCAAACTTGCCCACATCTTCCTGTCTTCTGATCCCTCCAAGACTTTAAGAAGTTCCAAACTTCTCCACAATTTCCTGTCTTTTTCTGAGCCCTCTAAACTGTTCCAAACTCTACCTGTTACTCAGTTCCAAAGTCACTACCACATTCTCAAGTATCTTATGGCAATGGCCCACTACCTTGGTACCAATTTCCTATATTAGTCCATTCTCATGCTGCTATGAAGAAATACCCAAGACTGGGTAATTTACAACAGAAAGATGTTTAATTGACTCACAGTTCCACATGACTGGGGAGGCCTCAGGAAACTTACAATCATGGCGGAAGGCACCTCTTCACAGGGTGGTGGGAGAGAGAATAAGGGCAAGAAGGAGAAATGCCGGACACTTATAAAACCATCAGATCCCGTGAAACTTGCTCATTATCAAGAATAGCATGGAGGAAATCATCCTCATGTTCAATTGTTTGATTACGTCAACCTGGTCCCACGCTTGACACATGGGGATTATGGAGAACACAATTCAAGGTGATATTTGGGTGGGGACACAGAGCCAAACTATATCACCTGGTCAGTCCTAAGACTGACTCAATGGATAGCTGTGGAAAGCCCCGGAACCTGCATTTTAACAATCCTCCTGGACTATTCTTGGAAACACTAAGGTTAGAGCACCTCTTACTCAAGGGACCAAATTTGGTTTTAGTACACAATTCAAAAGTTATGTTTCTTCCAGCAGGGGCTCAATCTTATAATGTAGTTTCTCCCCAGACTTCATCAAATAAGAACAGGTTTTGCTTCTCTCTGGTTTCTCTATTGATAACTCCTCAGAATTGCGACTTCATTCTAGGAATCTTCTCACAGAGGCTAGATCTATTTCCTCTCCCTTTTCATTTTAGTTAGAGATGCCAAAATTAATGTTAATGTAGAAACAAATAATCTCAAGGTAAAGCCTTATTAAACAGCATACAAGATCTTATGGTGACTCACACCTGTAATTCCAGCACTTTAGGAGGCCAAAGTGGGCAGATCCCCTTAACTCAGGAGTTTGAGACCAGCCTGGGCAATAGAGCAAAACCCAGTTTCTACAAAAATAAAAAGTTAACCAGGTGTGGTGAGGCATGCCTGTAGTCTCAGCTACTTAGGAGGCTCAGGTGAGAGGATCACTTGAGCCCAGGAAATCAAGGCTGCAGTGAGCTGAGACTGTGCTACTGCACCCCAGCCTGAGTAACACAGTGAGACCCTGTCTCACATATATGTGAATATATACATATACACACACACCAAAAAACCCTCTAAATTCTATCCATAGTCATTAAACTAGACGGATTTATCACAACTCTTATGTTTACCATTTCTAAATTAGATAAACACATAATCTTTTTAAAGTTTTCTAATTATATGAATCAGAAGATGTAAGAAGGAAATGAATCTGAGTAGATAAAAAAACTGGATGTATGGAAAAGTTTAAACTTAAGATCATGGGCATTGAAGATTTGTGTGTTGGACCAGTATAGTAAGAATGAGGCTATTGCCTTTCAATCACAAATTTCATAGTCATGGTAGTGTGAAAACTCAAAGGTCTGATGTTTACTTTCTAGAATAGAAGAAAGTACTTGTTTCCTGTGGCTGGTGTAACAAATTACCATACAGTGGATGACTGAAAACAACAGAAATTTATTCTTTCATGGTTCTAGAGGCCACAAGTCTGAAACCTACACACCAGAAGGGCCACATTCTTTTTAGGGGCTCTAAAGGAGAATCCATTATTTGCCTCTTCCAGCTTCTGGTGTTTGTCAGCATTCCTTGACATGTGGCCACATCACTACAATCTCTGCCTCCATGAAGGGGCATGATTGCCTCCTCCTTTTCTGCCAAATCTTCCTCTGTCTCACTTTGATAATGAGCTCGTGATTGTATTTATGCCTATCCAGATGATATGGTATGAGATCCTTCTCTCAAAATCCTTAACTAAATCATTGGCATATAAGATAAAATGTATTCTTATCAGATAATATGAAGTAATTTTCACAGTGTAATGGACTGAATGTTTGTGTAACCCCAAAACCCCAAGTAGTATTAGGAGGAAGGACTTTAGGTTGATTATAGACTTTACAAATGGGATTAGTGTTCTTATGAGAGAGATCCCAGAGACCTAGCCTCTTCCTTTCACCATATGGAAACCCAATAAGAACACATCACATATGAACTAGAAATCAGGGACTTACTGGATGCCAAATCTGCCGGAGCCTTGACCTTGGTCTTCTCAGCCTCCAGCACAATAAGAAGTAAATTTCTATTGTTTATAAGCTACCCAGTTTATAGTATTTTGTTATAGTAGCCTGAGCTGACTAATATACACAGGTACAGGGATTAGGGCATGGACATGTTTTGGGGAGACGTCACAATTTAACCTACTACAGGGATCTTAACTTGGCTTTAGAGGAAAGCTACAGTCTTCAAAGTAAATGCAAAATTGTCCGTATATGTATTTTTTGGGGGAGAAGATTCCTAGCTTCTACCCGATTCTCAAAATGTCCCTGACTCCAAAAAAGGTTTTAAATCACTGCTTTAGTAAAAGGAAGTTGGAAGGAGAATATACTTTTAAAGTTGGAAGGTGCTTGGAGGATATAATCCAGCTTTCTCAATCACCAACATGAGATTTATTCACAATTTTACTTGTATTTCTCTCTTCCTTTTCTGCTTCCTTTCCTCTGTGAGCTCCTGGAGTTGTGTAAAATGCACTATCAGCTCCTAAACTGATGAAAAGGGGACTCTGTCTTCCCTGAAGTCACTACTTATCTCTGTGCCTCAGATGCTCTCATCTTCAAAGGAAGAAAAATAGCCCTTAAAAATTATTTCTAAGATGTTTCTGGATCTCTTATCAGACTAAGAGATCATCATGAAATGATATCTGTCTCTTAGCCCACTGTGACTGTCTAAGGACTTCTACTTAAAGTATCACTCCTCCAAATTTCCTGAAATCCCTTCCACACCAACTATCACTCAGAAGAAAAATAAATATTATTTCTTTAGTCCAGAGAAACTGGAATGGGATTACTCTCAACAAATAGCAACTACAAAATTCTTCTAATCTCTCTTGAGAGTACTTCCTGGACTAGATGATGATAACAGCTCAGGGGGGAGGGGAGGGGAGGGGAGAGGAGGAGAGGGGAGGGGAAGGGAGGGGAGAAGGCAAACCTATAGGCAAAACAGAAAATAATACCATTGTGCTACAAACTCACAGGTTCAGGCAGTTCCTTTTGCATTCCTTCCACATTTCAGGGGTTCCTCTTCTACCCTCAAGACTTTTCCTATTTCCACCTTAAATTCATGTATCATTTCTGAAGCCATAGTTCTATTTGTAAAGCCGATAATTTGCCCTATTTTCTCAACTCTTATTTTTTATAAGATAACTTACTTTTACTTAAATTTAAGCCCCTGTATACAGTTTAGTGTGCTATAGATTTTACCTTTGGGAAACATTGCCTTCATTAGTTTATTTATTCAGCATATGCCCATTATAGCTATAACTCAGGCGTTTCACATTCCAATGGCATGGCTCTTTACATATCCCAAAGGAATAAAATTATTTAACATGATTTGTAGGGAATCCACCAATCAAGCAAAAGAAGAGAATGACCTTTGAGAGTCACTTGAAGAAGATCTGCTATTACATACATTTGATTATTCCATCTCTTGGACAAACCATTATTGAAAAAGAAAAATTTACAGGAAACCAGTTGCCAATGAATCATGAATTCCTTGTCAGGTTGTCAGCTTTCTCATTTAATGATGCCCTACTCAGTGATCGATTTTATAATTCAGACTCTCTGCTGTGAATGGACAACCTCAGAAAGTACAAACCCCTAGCCTGATCACACACTTGCAAAGAAGAAGGTTGCACCAAGACAACTGGAACACATATCTTATTGGAGGTGAGGAATAAAGAGAGGTCTTTCTTCCATGCAAGGATTTAGAATTGAAGCTGTCTTGCTTCAATTGTTCAAGAGTCCTTGAGTTCTTACCAACAACAAGATGAGGAACGGAGGACAACACAGTAAGCTACCTTACTTGTTGTTAGTAAGCCTCACAGTAAGCCTCAAAAGTACAGACATCAAATGCCCTGAAAATAGAGTCCAGAGATGGAAGAAAAGTGAAAGAGATGTTTCATAACTGCCCTTGGACCCTTTCCTGTCTGCCCTTCTGAACTGTTTCTTCATCTACATAACTAAGAAATCTAAAATAAGTGAGTCTTGATATGTCATGATTATCAGTAGTTCAGGCTCTAAGGTCAAATACAACTGAGTACCTATGCTGGCTTTATTACTTTCTAACTATGTGATCTGGAGCAAGTAATTTTGAGCTCTGAGCTTCAGTTTCCTCAAGTATACCATGCATAATTGGGAGATTAAAATCAGGCAATGCATGAACACATGGCTTAAATCTTCCTGCACATCAAATGCTCAGGAAATGCAGCCAATATCACCACCACTCTACTGATTGGCTCAAATCAGGAATCAAACAGACCTGAATAACAGAGACTGTAGGTGACATGGGCCAATCAAAAGTGGATATGGAATGGATACTTGCTAGACAAATCCTGACTTAGAGTTGTAATTAATGGTAGACTGAGAAAACAAGTTTCTCATGAACTGAATGCAAAACTCACCCAGGAGTATCCCTTAGAATCACCAGAGGAGCTTTTAATAACAAAGGTCCCTGGGCAATACTACAGAAGCAAAGGAGAACTTACGCAGTATAGGTCAATGACTGCATTTAGAGCTATTTTTATTTTTGAGCCATTTAAGAAACTAGAGATAAACACGAAGTGTTACAAAAATACTCCTGTACCTATCATCTAGAGCTGAAACAGTTTCATTGTTTTTTTTTAGAATTTGTGTTTCATAAAAGAAATTACAACCTCACGGATAAGGTCTCATATGCCCTCATCTTTGTCTCTTTGCCTTCTTGTTTGTTCAATAGGCCATATTGATGAGCACCGGAAGTGGGGGCCCCTGAAGGCAGGTATTTTCTGCAATCACCTTAGATTTCCTAAGTATACCCCTCCCTCATGCCTCAATACAAAACTGTGTACACCACAGCCAGCAATTGCCACTCTTATCTTCGACTATTGGAAACTTGAAAGAGCAAAGCCTTTAATGGTGGCAGACTCTCTCCCTGCTTGCTAATTCACTATGAGTCTACAGGTTTCAACTCGGTTTTCTCTCCAAGTCCTGCATGCTGGGAAGCCAATTCTTAGCAATGAGTTCATCAGAGCACAGTGAGTCCACAGAGCATTGCTCTCCTACAAAGGGTCTGAAGCATTCAGATTTGCTTTTTAGTAGTTCAACTGCACAACTCCCACACTCTAACACAATCCCTCCCCAGAGAACCCCTGACAAAGATGTAAAATTGGAAGAACGCATCAATGAATTGGACCAGTGACACACTAGAAAGTCAGCAATAGATCAAATCTCCTTTCTGTCAGTCTGCAGACTTAATTACAGTACCACCATTGCTCATTATCCATCTTCCTTTGCAGTCTGTGTAAGCAGAGAGACTGCAGAACACTTAAAAAATGCAGGGGTTACGGGGCTAGGAGAGATATACCCTTGGGACTCTATGAAGTCAGTTTTAAGAAATGGTGAACATAAATTCAGCCTGTAGAGTTATTTGGATGAAAGGCACTGTATAAATGCAACTCGTTATCATAATCATTAAGCAACTGTTCAGGATGAGCAAAGCTCTGTCTCCATATCTCCTCCTTCCTTTAGGAAGAAAAATGACTGGATTGGTCCCTGTCCATCAGTGGTGGAAAATGTAGCCCAGGAAGAGATTTAGACACTCAGTATTTTGAGCCCAGTTTCATTAATAGGCAAAATGTCCTGTTCTACATTTGTGAACACTTTGAAATTCTCTTGGTTCTGAACCAAGTCCTAGTTCCCCTTAGCAAATGACATATTATTCACATCTGCCCATCAGAAAATACTAACCTTATCTTCGTACTGAGGGTGAACATGTTGTGGACACAGGGAGAGAAACAAGTGTGTCTTTGGGCCCCGGAGAAGACTGGTTAGGTGAGCAGAGCCCGTCAGCTTCTCCAAGCAAGTGGATCCTCCGAAATGCTTGCTGGGAGCAGCTGGCTAAAGTAGGATAGGTCACACCAGCTAATCAAGGAAATTTCCAACACCTCTAATAAAGAGGGCACAGGCACATTTTGACTGCCACGTGCTGCAGCCAGTCAATCTCAGAGAAATGAGGAGCAGGGCAATGAGTCACACTAGAATGCATCAGAACACATGAAGGATTTATAAAACAGGTTTCTGGCCTAGAGATACTGATTCAATTGGTCTGGAGCTGAGTCTCAGAATTTGTTTTTCTTATAAGATGATGGGTGATGCTGCTGCTAGTCCAGGGAAGACACTTGAATAGTATAAGAGGCCAGAGCTGAAAAGAGAGAAAACATGATTAGAATTGTATCACAGCTGTACCTTGCATCACAGGTGTACTTTGTACCTTAAATGCATCACTTTCCCTATCTGAGTGTCAGCTGAGACTTCTGAATTAGATTGATGCTTCTCAATGTGTGTTTCTTTGATCATCTGCAACTAAATCACCTAGCATGCTGGTGAAATGGAAATTCCTGGGCCCAAATTCAGACATCAGAAGCTCATGCCTAGGAATCTATAGCTTAACCATCACCACAGCTGATTCTTATAATCATTAAAGTCTGAGAACTGCTAAGTCACATAATTTCTAGTGTTCCTATTATCTCAAAGATGACATAAACCTTGATGGACAAAAACACATGTTATTTTCTGCTTCTGAAGTCACAATTATTATCATCTCCATGTATAAGTAAACCTTGGGGATTAAACTCCAGACTATTTTGAAAGAATAAGCCCAATCCTGGCTGCACATTAAATTCACCTATATTGCTTACAAAACAGAAAAAATGCATAAACTTTCAAGTTTAAAAACAAATCTTCTAAATCAGAGTGGAAGGGAAAGAGGTGAAAAAATGCCAGAGGGAAAGCAATGGACTCTCACAATGTTTTTTTTCTCACAAGGTTTATGACTTGTATTAGGGTTCTCCAGAGAAAAAGAATAAATCAATGATCTACATCAATGGTATATATGTATATATATATATGTGTGTATGTGTGTGTGTATGTGTGTGTGTGTGTGTAGGTCAGTCTTTGCTCTATTAAGGTCTGCATTTAGTAGTTGAGGCTTACCCACATTATGGAGGGCAATCTACTTTACTCAAAACCCATAGATTCAAATGTTTATCTCATTCAAAAACACCCTTACAAAAATATACAGAATAATATTTGACCAACTATCTAAGTCTCATGACCCAACCAAGTTGGCACATAAAACTAATCATCATATCAATCTCTAACCTACTCTGTAGCCTACTTATTTATTATATTTATCATCTGTCTTATACCAATAGAAATCAACCTCCAATAGAAAGCAAGCTTCAGTGGGACAGGGCTTGTCTGTTTTTTTCACTAATGTATTTGAAGGGTCAGGAACAGAGTCTGAGGCATTATAGGCAGATCATAAGTATCTTTTTGATAAAGCTTTATCATCATAATTATCATCTTCTTTATTTTTATCCAAGGTCAAATGGTTCCTTTTTGGGGGAAAAAATGAACACACAGGACTTAAGACTCAAACTATTATTATTTTTTGTCTAATTATCTTTCTATAGCATTTCTATAATGAAAAATTCATTTTCAGAAACATCTTTGAGGCTTAGGATTTTTCCAAACAGGGTAGATGCTTTTTATTAGATGGCACAGGATCTATAATTTTTAAAATCCAAAGATTATCTATGGGGTGGGTATCAGATATTATCTCTCTTCTAATGGAGAAGGTCAGAGGCATTTCTTCAAAAGGTGAACGAGCATCTCAATTCTTCTGTTACCAACAAAGAGCTGGAAGCTAAGCATCTCAGGCCATAGATAATAGTGCTAATTGGAAATTATTTAGAGCTTTAATATTCCTTTTATAACTTGGCATTCTGAGTTATGGGATTCCTATTGCCAAGATTCACAGTGACAGGCTGTGGCTTATTTGGTTTCTTTCCCTCCTCCTTTCCCTACCTCACGTTCATGGTTCTGATTCTGCCAGTTACTTATGGGAAATTTTTGGGCAGGGTCCTCAGTGGTGAAGGAAGAGTGCTTGATTCAAAGGAGTTTTGGATATACATAACCTGTGCAGAAAGCTTTTTTTTTTTTTTTTTTTTTTTTTTTTGGAGACGGAGTCTCACTCTGTCACCCAGGCTGGAGTGCAAAGGCATGATCTCAGCTCACTGAAACCTCCGCCCCCCTGATTCAAGCAATTCTCCTGCCTCTGCCTCTGCCTCCCCAGTAGCTGGGACTGCAGGCACATGCCACCAAACCCAGGTAATTTTTGTATTTTTAGTAGAGATGGGGTTTCACCATATTGGCCAGGCTGGTCTCAAACTCCTGATCTGCCCACCTCGGCCTCCCAAAGTGCTGGGATTACAGGTGTGAGTCACTGTACCCATCCAGAAGATGTTTTAATATATGATTGCCTAATCCTGTCAAAGAGAAACAGAATGAAAATTGATAGACTCTTTTGGAAACCAATTGGTAACAATGTCCGTCAACAAATTTAAAAGAAGCCTTATTCTTTGACCCAGTAATTTCACTTTAGATAGTCTATTCTAAATGTCTAGAAAGATTTATACTCAAGATATCCATAATAATATTTGTTCAGATAGCAACCACTAGTATCATCTTAATTGCTCAACATAGGAGTTTGCTTAAATTGCAGTCACTGAATTAGAATAAAAACAGACATTCTAAATAATGTTTGCAAAGTTTACAATATGGAGATAAACTCTTCATTATGTTCAATAAAAACTTAGTACATAAAATTATTTGTAAAATATGACTCAATATATACCTGAATAAAAAATAAACTAGTTTTAAAAAAAGATGATATAAAACAATAATACGAATATTGCTTTTATTTGATGAAAGAATGAGTGACTTTTCTTCACCTTTTAAATTCCCCAAATTTTAAATGCAATGCATATATGTAAGTTTTTGACCCCAATGCTGAGGAAGGGCACAGCTTTAGTTAATAATTTTTAGAGGACATGTTTTTAAAATTAATTTTTTACATCTCTTTACCAATATCTAAAGCTAACATAGCCATGCCACATTTTGTCTTTCTTAGCTGCTTGGGTGCTATCTTTCTTTTTCCTCTTGCCTATCTTTTCACTAAGTAGCCCCTGAGTAGAGTGATAGTGTAATTCATTGTCCAAATCTAGGCAGTTCTGAGGGAAGCAGGTGCTCTTAGTAATTATGCAGACAGCAGGCACAAACTAGAACTATCTTTGAAAAGCGAGGCTGTGTGACCAACCTCCCATTGAGAGTATTACTTAACCAGGTAATGATTGGGGTGGGGGTCTCTTTTCCAAATATCTACCAGGTGCAGATTCAGGGCTCAGCCTACTGCCTAGCTGCTAGAATCCACAGCTGAGCTTCCTACTATCCCCAAGGGCAACTACTGTTTCAGAAAAAATTTTTGTTTTTTTTTCTTTTTTTTTTAATTTTATTTTTATTTTTGAAAGAAAGAAAAAGAGAGGAAAGAAAGTGAGAGTGAAAGAAAGAAAAAAAAGAATGTAAGAGAGAAAGAAAGAGGAAGAGAAAGAGGGAGAGAGAACGAGATTCTTGTTCTATTGCCCAGGCTA
>CAUYLG010032516.1:2500-52957 GCA_963573385.1 Cacajao melanocephalus | reverse complement strand
CAAAACAGCAAAAGCATTGGCAACAAAAGCCAAAATAGACAAATGGGACCTAATCAAACTCCACAGCTTCTGCACAGCAAAAGAAAGTCATTAGAGTGAATCGGCAACCAACAGAATGGGAAAAAATTTTTGCAATCTACCAATCTGACAAAAGGCTCATATCCAGAATCTAAAAAGAACTAAAACAGATTTACAAGAAAAAAACATATAAGCCCATTCAAAAGTGGGCAAAGGATATGAACAGACACTTTACAAAAGAAGACATACATGAGGCCAACAAACATATGAAAAAATGCTCATCATCACTGGTCGTTAGAGAAATGCAGATCAAAACTACATTGAGATACCGTCTCACTCCAGTTAGAATGGTGATCATTTAAAAATCTGGAGACAACAGATGCTGGAGACGATGTGGAGAAATAGGAACACTTTTACACGGTTGGTGGGAGTGTAAATTAGTTCAACCATTGTGGAAGACAGTGTGGTGGTTCCTCAAGGACCTAGAAATAGAAATTCCATTTGACCCAGCAATCTCATTACTGGGTATATATCCAAAGGATTATAAATCATTCTGTTATAAAGACACATGCACAGGTATGTTCATTGTGGCACTGTTTACAATAGCAAAGACCTGGAACCAACCCAAATGCCCATCGATGTTAGACTGGACAGGGAAAATGTGGCACATATACACCATGGAATACTATGCAGCCATAAAAAACGATGAGTTTGTGTCCTTTGTGGGGACGTGGATGAACCTGGAAACCATCATTCTCAGCAAACTGACACAAGAACAGAAAATCAAACACCACATGTTCTCACTCATAGGTGGGTGTTGAACAATGAGAACACATGGACACAGGGAAGGGAGCATCACACACTGGGGTCTCTCGGGGGGAAATAGGGGAGGGACAGTGGGGGGTGGGGAGTTGGGGAGAGACAACATGGGGAGAAATGCCAGATATAGGTGATGGGGAGGAAGGCAGCAAATCGCACTGCTATGTGTGTACCTATGCAACAATCTTGCATGTTCTTCACATGTACCCCAAAACCTAAAATGCAGTTAAAGAAAAAAGAAATTAATAGGTTGTCAATTGGCATAGGGAAAAGACAAATCAACTGATGTCAACCCAAAGTTAACAGAAATGCTAAAACTATAAGACAAAGGCTTCAAAACAGCTATGTAATTTTGCTTAGTGATGTAAATGCAAACATGTTCGTTATGAATGAAAACATAAGTAATCTCAGCAAAGACATGTAAACTATAAAAATAAGCAAATGTAAACTTTAGAATTAAAACACAATATCTAAAAATAAATTCACCTGATATTTTCAATAGCAAAATGATAATGACAGAGAAAAATGTTTGAAAATATAGCAATTTGAAGAAGAGAGAAGGAATCAATAAAATAAATAATCATATCTTTGGAAACCTATGGATGTTTTCTTGAAAAGTGAATTATATGAGTAACTGAAGCTCCAGAAAAAAAAGAGAAAGAGAATGAGCAGAAAATATTTTGGAATAAATGTCTGAAAATTTAAAAACTGTAATGAAAGATACACATATACAAATTCAAGAAGCTTAGTAAACCAAAAACAATAAAATCAAAGAGAACTGTGCCAAGGAACATCATTTTCAGCCTGCTGAAGATCTTGAAACATTCAGAGAAAAAATGCACACTTATTACAGAGAGAAGAACAACATGTTAAATACTAGCACACTTATGAGAGATCATTAAGCCCATAGGACAGTGGAATAAGATCTTCAAAGTGCTGAAATAAAAAAAAATATTGATTAAAAAATTCTACAGCTAATGAAAGTGTTCTTCAAAATGAAGTTGTTCTTTAAAAATTAATTGAAGGCATGTGTTTTGATATATTTCTGAACTTTGTGTTTGGTTCCTATGATCTGTTGATGTATCCTTATGCCACTATCATACAGCTGACTGTAGCAGCTTTATAGTAAGTCGTGGAATCAGGCAATGTAAGTTCCCTAGATTTGTTATTTTGTTTTGCCAAGAGTCATAAAACTGCCCTAACCGTTTTTATGTGATCTTCTTCATGTGCTGCAATATGGAAAGTTCTTCTAGTCAGAAGTTTGGGGAAATTATAGGGCTTGCCTTGTTTGCTTCTATCAGAGATGTTCTTGTACTGGTTTGTTGTTTGTATACTTTTTTTTTTTTTTGGTACCTAGTCTAAGAACAGTTTTATTCTGTATTTTTTCAAGGTAGTACACATTTATAGCTAATTCCAGCATCAAAATCAGAGCCAGAAATGGAGTTTGCATGTTCTCACATTGCAGTATTTACCATACTTAACTCATTTACTATCATTTTATGACCCATACAATTTTGGTGCTTACTTTTCATTTATGTTTGTAATATATGTGCAGAGTAATCATCCCCCCAAATTTTTCATATTTAATTACCTTAGATTGTTGTTAAGTCAAAGTAGCAGCAATTGCCCCAAGACGGTATTTTCATCTGCTATGCTTGTTTGGCCCTGCCAAATATCATACTGAAGTTTGATCTCCAATGTTGGATGTAGGATCTGTTGGAAAGAGTCTGGGTCACTGGGAACAGGTCTCTCATGAATAGCTTCATGCTTTCCTCATAGTAATAAATAAGTTCTCACTCTATTAGTTCCCAAAAGAGCTACTTGTTAAAGAGCCTAGCACTTCCCTCTCTTTCTCCTCTCTCCCTCTCTCTCTCTCTCTCTCTCTCTCTCTCTGTCTCCCCTTTTCTGCTTTTACCTTGTGGTGGCTGCCATTTACCTTAACCTACAAGTGGAAGCAACTTGAGGGCAACCTGAGGCCTTCACCAGATGCAGATGCTGGTGCCATGCTTTCTGTACAGCCTGCACGACCATGAGCCAAATAAGCCTATTCTTATGAACTACTCAGCCTCAAGTCTTCCTTTGCAGCAACACAAATGGACTAAGACAGCACTTTCGTAAACTTTCTTTACGATTATTAAAAAAGAATGCTTTTTCAGGTGTAATTCACAATTGATTATAATTTTAATGAATAAACTAATTCTTAATATGTTTTTAACCTTATGAGAATATCACCATTTTGCATCATGTATTACTAGGCTGATGACAAGAAAGATGAGCATATTGAGATGAGCACAATATGTAAATGAGAATTTTTGCTGAATTAAATAAAAATGATTTTATGTACTATATTAGTAAAGATTTTATGGTTCAGATAGATAAAAATGGTGGGAGAACTGAGTCAATCATGGTATAGGTACAGTATATTCATGGCAAAAATAAAAGAACCTATAGCAGTCAGCATTCCATTTCAATTCTTGACAGTAATTTGGTTTCATTAAAGAATGTATTATTTTTTACATTAAAATATAATTATTTTAAATGTTATGAATGCTGTATAGACTTTAATTGTATGATGGTGTGAAACGTATTAATTAATGCATTTTGATGTTATTTACATCACATTATGAGCAAAATTATTCTAACCAACACTATGAGAGCAAAGATGTTTTACTTTTAAAAGCATTTTGTTGTTGCTGATGTCAAAAACCACTGCTTTTTAACAACAATAATAGAAAAGTAAAATAATTTTTAGAACTATGCTCAACTTTTATTCAAAAGGGAAATGTTCTTGGGCACAAACCTCACTTGTGAGAAGTTTAGGAATTTGAACTTGGAGCTTTTATAATTCTGTGTAGAGGATATATTGAATTTGACCCAGTGACAGAACCAAGAATAAGAGACATTGAGATTAATGACTATGTATGAGTCCACAAACCATTTCTCTATGCTCTTCTTATGGCTTTAAGTTAGATCAACTTAAATCTATTTCATGTACAGTCCAAACAGCTTTGACTGTAAGCTAGTGGCATAAAGTTTTATTTCTGACTATTTCAAAACACAGACAAGTTTCTAATTTGTGGCATTTATAATTTATAATCTAAGCATTGCATAGTCTTTCATTAACTCATTGTTTTTAACCTTTGACAGAAATGTGTAAAGTATAATCATTATTTTAAAATGCTTTGTGATCAAAAGTATAGCCAACTCGTTAACCTTTAAATTCATTAGAGAACCCCAATATATCTGTGATTAATTGCATTTTCTATTAATTATAATGAAGATACTAGCTGTGATGAGTGAAAATTAATTTTTTTCTTTTCCATTTAAAATTATATCTAATTCAGGGTTTTGAACAGCCAGTCTAATTATAGTAAAGAATATAGTTTAAAAGAGGCTATTTTTTTAAAGACAAAAAGAGAGAAGCCTGAGAAATATAAATAGTAATTTTTCTCTATAGTCAACCTTTGGCTCCCTAAAACACAATCCACACAATATACTAAGTTATGGTAGGTACATAGTTATAGTATAGACCCTATACTACAGGTAGACATACTATAACATGCCCACATTTTTCTCTTTTTACAATTCCAAGATTTCTTCATTAACAAAATCTATTAACAGTCCTTTATCCAAATAATGGTAGGGTTTTTTCCTACAATAAAGAATCCAAAGTTAGATAACTTAGTGTTAATAGTGTTTTTATGGTGTCATCAATGTCATAGGCTTCTATATATTTCCCTTTATCATCTTTAACATATGACTTTCGTTCTCAAGTGTTTGTATGGAGTTTCTTTAATGAGTAAATTGTGTTTTACAAACACAATGTTATTAAGAAAAAGAAAAAAGGTAAAAAGTGGAAGAGTAAACCCAATATCAGAAAAGTGAAATTTTCATAGAAATAGCTATCAAATTTCAGCTTATATTTCATTGGCCCAAACTGTATCACATGGGTCACAAAACCTACAAAGAAAGAATGAAAAAGTATTTTTCTACCTAGACAATTGCGTCCTTATAAATTAAATCCAGACTTAATTTATAAGGAAAAAGTCTAGCAACTGAAATTTGTGCTTAGATATTGCTTCTAGCTCCAAGCTCAGGATTTCTTTTTCTTTTTCTTTCTTTCTTTCTTTCTTTCTTTTTTTTATTGAGATGGAGTCTTGCTATGTTGCCCAGATCGAAGTATAATGGCACAATCTCAGCTCACTGCAACCTCTGCCTCCCGGGTTCGAGCAATTCTCTTGCCTCAGCCCCCTGAGTAGCTGGGATTACAGCACACGCCACCACACCCATCCAATTTTTTGTATTTTTAGTAGAGATGGGGTTTCACCATGTTGGCCAGGATGGTCTCGATATCCTGATCTCATGATTCACCCGCCTCAGCCTCCCAAAGTGCTAGGATTACAGGCATGAGCCACTGCACCTGGCCAGGATTTCTTAATGATTTTCATTTCTTTCAGCTACTACACATAGTTGTAACTCTACAAACCTGTTTCATAAAAAGGCTATGGTAGTCACTCTTAATAAACTTGAATTCCTGAAATAAAATGATGTTAAAGGTTAAATTAAAAGGAAAAAAAATCCTTCTTTTAGAAAAAAAATGAAAAGAAGAGCAATGTGCAGTGTCAATATTTCCTACCATATAACACATCCAACTGGACGGGCCTAATAAGGACTCATTGCTTGGAATTGGGCTGACCTCTCTGGCAACAATTTTGCTTGTTGCACGTCCCGCCCATTATGAAAGCTTATCTTCACATAAGGTCTTTGCAACCATGACTTGTACAAAATGAGCAGCCCTAATCTTGCTTGCATGGAAAGCCTGGAAATTGCTTCAGTACTTGAATACATATGGCTTTCTTCCCCTACCTCTTTTGAAATTAGGAACAATAATAGCCGACACATGTCCTTTAAAATCATAGTTGACGACTATCTGTTCATTTTCTTTGGGGGAATCAATTATGAACCAACACCAGGAATGTGGTAGGTCATTATTTTAAAATCTAGGCCCAATATTCACTTTCTCTCTTAGCAACAGGACTGCCTATCCCTCTAGGGTTTTGCTTCATGGCATTTGTTTTGGCCTCTATAAACAATTGACTGAAATGGGAAAGCCATGCTGATTTTCTCTGAAATGTATTCCCTGATACCAGGCAACATTTTTATTATACAGTTGTATTGAAATTCCTTTCTCAGGCAAAAGGGGCACAGCGTGGGTGCTTGGGAATAGTCTAGAATGTCAGATGTTTCTGGTTCTTTAGGCTTATCTGAGGCTTCGCCACATCATCCCCTGTCTTTTCTCCTTTCTTTTTTCTTCCCTTCATTCCTTCCTTTTTTCCTCCCTCTCTTCCTTCCTTCCCTCCCTTCTTCCCTCCCTCCCTCCTTCCTTCCTTCCTTCTTCCTCCCTCTATCCCTTTCTTCCTTCCTTGTCTTATTGTCTTGCTCTTATTTTCTATTTTTTTCCTTCTCATGACAAAATACACACTTAAGTGATATCCAAAATTTAATCCAAAATCACAGTATGTATCAATCTCCAGAAGCAATTTTTCCTCCAGTGCCAGGAATTAAAATCAGAAGCTCCAGAATATCTCAGAGAAATTTTGTTTTGAATGTGACAAAGGTTTTCACATTTCCAAAGTGTGTACTAGACTGTTTAAAGTATGCTCTAAGAGTTTCCTGGATCAGCCTGCTGCATTTACTTCGTCAGAAACACAGTGTCACAAGCAAAGTTTGGCTAATCTTCTCTAACAGTGCTTTTGGCTGTTTTTACTATTATATTTCTATTCCACTCATCTGCATTTCTGATGTTTTCCATTCTTTATTTTTCTCAGTTGAGAAAATTATTTAAAATGTCACTATCTATTAAGAAGTGCTTTAAAAATATTATCCCTAATTTTACATAGCTTTTTGAACCATTGATTTCATCAGTCAGATGTAACAGGTTTCACACAGAAAATCTACCAGATATATTTAAACTACATATGTTGTATGTCAATACCTATCCTGGCTGCATCACATGGGTAATATATCCTTATGTTGTATTTAAATACCTGTCCCAGGCTTCATTGCATGGGAGACATGTCACTTAAAACTCACTAGACCCAGACAGATGCTCTGAGAACAGGCTCTTCAATTTCTATTCTAAATAAACTTTTAGAGTTTATAAGAAGGCTTCTAACTTGACTGAAAATAGAGAAATTGATTTTTTCTTAAATAAGTTCTTATCCCAAGTTAATTTTCTGCAAAAGAAGCCAATTATAATGTTTGATAACTTAGGAAAGTTTTCTTATCTCATAAGTCAGTTTGCTTTCCTGAAGCAGATTTGATTTTATTCATCACATCACCTTGATAAATGTAACATGTATAAATACAACAATGCAAAAATTATAAGAAAGGATCATATTTTATGATTGTTCCCTTTACTAACACTTTTCTCTCAAAATTTTAAATAATATTGAGGAAGGAGACCCTTAATCCTCTTAAGCTTCTAATTGCTCTTCTCCCTAGACTTCTACATTGCATTTCAATAGGAGAAGTAAAGGCTGGCAGACCCAGGCCCACCCTTAATCGCACTCCTATAGATCTCAGGCAAGGCATTGTTTTTACTTAAGCACGATCACATCCCCACCTAAGTCACGTCCCCACGCCTACTTCATGGATCAAGACCCTTTCACATGTAATTTCTAGAGTTGTAAGCCTTTAAAAGGGCAAGGATTTTCTTTGTTGGGGAGCTCAGCTGCTAGGCATCTATGCCAACACAGCTCCTGGCTGAATAAATCACCACTTCCTTCCCAGTTTGGTGTTCGAGAGGTTTGTTTCATGACCTTTCCTGCTTCAATACCATTTATGGCTCTTAGTAGCATATGTGGTTTATCTTGAGCTTTCTTTTCAAGTTTTCTTGCTTCCTCCTTCTACCTTTTTCCTCGGGAAACCCATACAAGGAAAATTATGAAAATATGACTCTGCTATTTAAACTGTACTGTGTGTCTACTCCTAATATCATTTCAATAAAGTAGTAACAAAATTTTGGTTAAATTTATATCCAGTGCTCACATTATTATGATCATAAAATGTGCGTCATAGCTAAGTTATAAATGATAATTATTTGTCCTTTTCTGTGCTTTTGTTTTTTCTATTTTTTTTTTCTGACTTAGCACTCCAATCAAAACTGGTTACTCCTTATCTCTCACTTGGATAGCATTTCTATTTCTAGATTTCATGTCTTCCTCTTTTTTTGGTCTACTTCCTCGATTCAATGGAATTTTCTTTCTCAAAAAAAAAAATGAGGTAAATGTTTACGCTATTTCCTGCCTAAAAATGTATTTACTATATTCTTACACTAGACTAATAGTTTTGCTCAGTATACAAGTCTAGCTTGAACATTGCTTATATTTACAAAGAAAATTTGTTTTCTAGTTTTCAGTGTTGCTGGTGAGAAATTAAATACCATTTTGATACCTGTTCCTTTGTATAAAAGGTATTTTTCTCTCTTCTGAAAAATATAGGATTTTTTCATTGTGTGCAACATACTATGTTTTCACATGAATGTGTCCCAATTGTAGGTTTTTATCTATTTTTCTTGGTAGATAGTAAGCCCTTACTTTCTGGAAATTTGTTTCAATACCAAAAATATTTCTTAAATGTTTTCATAATTTCTTACCTCAATTTTGCATGTTTATTTCTGCATGTGACTTCAGCTACTTAAATGTTAAAACTTCTAAATTGTTTAATGTCCTTATGTTTTCTATTTTTACGCATTTTTCAATTTATTTGATTTTATATGATAGATTCTCAACACTGCTTTTATCTCTCTTTTGCTTTTGTATTAAGAGCCATGTTTCCCCTTAATGTTCTTTTTTTAAAATTTAATAACATTTTTGGCCTTTGTTACAGATGCATTACATTTTTTCCCACTGATATCTCTGAGCATGTTGTCAGGTCGTTTTTTTAAAGTTAGCTTTTGATGCCTTGCATGTTTTCTGTTTCTTTCTAATTTTTAGAAAATTGTTTTTGTTATTTTTGTCTCTTATAAGAGATTTTTCTTAAGTGTTTGCTGATCTTTGATTTTGTACCTCTATCTGGCAGCTTCTTTGAGTCCACTAAGTAGTTGCCAATTTGGTGGTTTCAAGTTTCTATAATTCTCCTACATTTATTCTTTTCAGTTGATGCCTTTAAAAATACTTTTATTATCATTGTAGTGACATTTTGGAAGAGAACAGAACTAAATGCATGTGATCAATTTATCAGCCTTAAGCAGCTGTATATTCACTTGTTTCTAAGCAAGAAAGATGTAAATAACAGTATAAGCATTGATAAGCATTGTTATTTAAGTCTTTCTTGTTTAGAAACAAGTGAATGTGTGTGTGGGGGTGTGTGTGTGTGTGTGTGTGCGTGCTTTAAGTTCTGGGGTACATGAGTAGAGCTTGCAGGTTTGTTACATAGTTATAAATGTGCCATGGTGATATGCTGCATCCATCACCCCATCATCTACATTAGCTATTTCTCCTAATGCTATCCCTCCCCTAGCCCCCACCCCCAACAGGCCCCAGTGTGTGATGTTCCCCTCCCTGTGTCCATGAGTTATCATTGTTCAACTCCCACTTATTATTGAGAACATGTGGTGTTTGGTTTTCTGTTATTGTGTTAGTTTGCTGAAAATGATAGTTTCCAGCTTCATCCATGTCCCTGCAAAGGACATGAACTCATCCTTATTAACATATGCAGAAGACTTAGAACAGTGCCTGGTATATAAAATGTGCCCATTCATATGAGCTTTATAGTATTAACACTGACTAACATCTAACTTCAATGTGGATTCAGCTCAGATGCCTTTCTTTAACTATTGTCTCCTCTGCTCTCCTAGCTGGGTTTTTGCCTGTACACTATGCTCTATCCTCTTGGTGTGTGTACACCTTAAATTTCATATGGAACCAATAAAGAGCCCACATAGCCAGGGCAATCCTAAACACACACACACACACACACACACACACACACACAAGCTGGAGGCATCACGATACCTGACTTCAAACTATACTACAAGGCCACAGTAATCAAAACAGCATGGTACTGGTACCAAAACAGAGATATAGACTGATGGAACAGAACAGAGGCCACACATCTACAATCATCTGATCTTTGACAAACCTGACAAAAACAAGCAATAGGGAAAGCATTCCCTATTCAATAAGTGGTGTTGGGAAAACTGGATAGCCATATGCAGAAAGCTGAAACTGGATTCTTTCCTTATAGCTTATGCAAAATTAACTCAAGATGGATTAAAGATTTAAATATAAGACCTAAAACCACAAAAACCCTAGAAGAAAACCATTAAAACCCTAGAAGAAGGGAATACCATTAAGAGTATTTCTCTAACCCCAATAATTAGAATGAATAATTACACTTAATCAGTGATACTAAGTATCATTTGTCTTTTTAATTTCCTATTTAGGTTCCATAATAATAGTTTAGACATACATTAAAATATTTTTCTAGGCCAGGCATGGTGGTTCATATCTTTAATTTCAGTAATTTTGGAAGCTGAGGTAGTAGGATCAATTGAGGCCAGGAGTTCAAGACCAGCCTATGCAACATAATAAGATTTCATCTCTCAAAATAAAAGAAAAAAATAGCTAGGCATAGTGGAGCATACCTGTAGTCCCAGCTACTTGAGAGGCCAAAACAAGAGGATTGTTCAAGTCTAACAGTTTGAAATTTCAGTGAGCAATAAATGTGCCACTGCACTCCAGCCCTGTTGATAGAGTGAGACCCTGTGTCACTCAGAGAATATGGATATAGATAGATACAGATATAGATATACCTTTATGCCACTGTAACGAGCTGTGTTGGATGGGCCTGAGCTAGAATTATGCTACAGATGAAAAGAGGGAGGAAAACCCCTCTCCTCATATCTTATTTTTTAACTGATTTACATGTCATGTGGGATGTTTTCTGGTCAGAAAGTAACTGGACATTTCCATTACTGATATTTAGGAATATACAAGAAAGGCAAATGAAACGTTTGATTTAAAGGACAAATAATGCATTTCTGAATGAAAATGCACCACAAACCACAGCCAGTGATATTTTAGCACATTGCTTCTTAAGTGGTGCATCTGACAGATACCTGAACTCATCCTGGCCAGACAGTCTGGTTGACAGTTTTGCCATGTGAGAAATTGACTGGGTCAGGTAAAAAGGCAGCATGAATGCTGCCTCCAATATGTTGAAATATAGTTTGAATAGACATAATGTATAAGCTGTTGGCTCTTTTTCAGGAGTGACCATACTGATATTCTGCATTAAAGAGGTTCAGGAATTATATATGGTGATTTTAATTTGTACCAATGATGCCAAAGCACAGTCATATTATTGCATAAAGAGAAAATAAGCCTGTTTCTCTAATTCTTGTTTAGAATAGCTTCCACAGGAAAAGTGCACATAGAAGCAATCAGATAGAGTGTTTTGGTGTAAAACATCCCTGGGTTTGAGACAATTCTAATCGATAACTGTGTGTGACCTTAGACAAGTTATATGTATTTGCTAAGATATTTCTTACTGGTCCAGTGAGGGTCATACACCTACATCATAAATATGTTATTAAGACAATTTCTGCCATATAGTGTATGCTCAGTAAATTTTAGTTACTATTTTTGTTTTGCTGTTTTTATCATTCAAGTTTGTTTGGTAAGTCAATGATATAAAACTCTATTGAATCAGGAGTCCTTCCTGTGCAGGATTTCCTGGATATATCTTTCAAATATTTGTCAGAGCACAACACTAACCAGCACATTAAATCTGTGTTCAAAAGCCAGCACTGTCCCTTCTATTGTGGCAAACCTACAACTGTCTAGAAAAATTCAGATGAATATGATGCAAAAGAACAGCCTGCCCAGTCCCTCCACATGTGCCTGGCACCCAGATCTGGATTAAACTCTCCTAGTGCTGAAGGCACTTAGGAATCTGGGGGCCCCTGAAGCTAACTGTGAGAAAATTCCCTGTTTATAGTGAGTCTGTGGATCTTTCTTTCTTTCCTTCTTTCTTTCTTTCTTTCTTTCTTTCTTTCTTTCTTTCTTTCTTTCTTTCTTTCCTTCCTTCTTTCTTTCTTTTTCTTTCTTCTTCCTTTCTTTCTTTTTAAGCAGTGCCTCTATAATCCTAAAACATCTAAGACAGAACTGGGCTGTAAACAAGCAATGTCATGCTTGTCAAAACAGTTTGAGAAAGTCTATAAAATAAGCTATGGGAAGAGATGGTACTTTGTGAGAAGAGAGCTAAAGCAAAGTAGAAAATTCCAGCAAAACTTAGGGATCAGAAGTAGAAACTGTTTTCCTGGGCAGATGCCTGTAATTTGGATAAAGACTTGAAAACTAGAATGTAATTGGTCAGCTTTTATTGGGCTATATCATATATTTTCATGGGCTACTAGGTGTTTTAGGCTATGCAGGCCAAAAGGCAAAATAAAGACTATAATGTAGGTACTCTTTAACAAAAATAAAAACAGGTTCCCCAAATTTTGTATTGACAAAATTCAGAATATAAAAATAATAATTGAATACAATTTGAAAAAATATGTCTGCCAATCAAAAGAATATAATTCTTTCTAGGAGGCAAATAAGATTTTGCTTAATTATGGTTCAAAGTCAGTGTTCCCTGTCATCCACTTTATTGTAAGTGCTTATATTATGGACTGAATTGTGTCTGCCCCAAATGCCTATATTTAAGCTCTAATCTCCAATATGACTATATTTGGAGATCAAACATACAAGGAGATAACAAAGGTTAGATGAGTTCCTAAGGATGACACCCTCATTTCATAGGTTTGGTGTCCTTATAAGAAGAGAAGGAGACTCCAGAGATAGGAGACTCCCTCTGCCTGTGCAAAAGAAAAGTCCAGTGAGAACACAGCAAGAAGTAGGTCATCAAGAAGCCAGGAAGAGAGGCCTCATCAGAAATTAACCCTGAAAGCACCTTGATCTCAGACTTCCAGACTCCAGAACTGTGAGAAAATTAATTTATGTTGTTTAAGCACCCAGTCCATGATATTTTGTTATGGAAGCCAGAGAACACTAACATAATTGGTAAAAATCATTCTTAACTTACTGTCTATCCAAAAACAGGTGGCTAGTGGGAGTTTGCTAACCCTAAGCTGAATGATCAAGAAATAAACTACTTCTGGAAAATTTCCTTGAATACAATCAGGGAAGTAAAATGGCCCATGTGGAGTTTATTTGCTCTGGAATCAGAAGCATTGAGGGCTTTAATATTTCCTCATCGAAGTTCTTTCTGGTCAGTCCATTGTGTAGAGACTATATTCTCTCCTGTGAACTCAGAGATCATACTGTCTATCGTCCCCACTAATAATTTACACTTAGTCTTCTTTTTACATTTGCATTTCTCTTTATATTGTCCTTGAACATTCACTGTCTCCTAAATCATCATAATCTTAGCAGTGCCTTATAAATATTTGTAAATAAGTTGATTATTAAATCACTAGCTTTAGAGATTTCAGGATTTGGATCTGCTCCTGGGAGGTTCATATTCCTGGTGCTTTAGAGATGGTTGAGGGCTTTAAAAAATAACATGGACATGCTGTGAATATGTCTCAAGTTACTTTAGTTTTAATTGTATTTAAGAAATATTTAGGTTGAATAAATATATTTAACATTTTGTTTTGTTTTGTTTTCCTGTTATCACCATTTAACCCTGACAGAAAGGAAGTTTAGGGAGAACAGTTGGTAAGAGGTGGGGAGGGAGTCCCTGGATGGAGACATGACCCTAGTGTTGGATCTGTTTTGATATTATTCAAAATAACAGTGTAAGGGTGTTATGGTTTGAATGTTTGTCCCCTCTAAAACTCACGTTAAAATTTAATTGACATTACAGTAGTATTAAGAGGTGAAACTTTTGAGAGGTTATGAGGCCATGAAGGCTCCAACATCATGGGTAAAATTAATACTGATAAAAAGGGGAGTTTGGTCCCCTTTCCCACATGGGAAAGAAGGCCCTTGCCAGATACTGGTGTCTTGATCTTGCCTGTCCCAGTCTTTAAAACTATCAGAAAATAGATTTCTGTTTATTATACATGACCCAGTCTCTCACATATTCAGTTATAGTTGCACAGAATGGACTGAGGTAGAATTCAGTACTAGAGAGGCGGGTGCTGCTATTACAAGAATCTAAAAATGTGGATGTAGCTTTGGAACTCTGTAATGGATGGACAACAAAAACATTTGGAGAAGCAGGATAGAAAAGCCTAGATTGCTATAAAGGGAGCATTAAGGCTGATTCCAGTGAAGGCTCAGAAGTGTAGGGCTGCCAAATGTTGTTAGAAAAACAGATGAGAAAGGCAAGTCTAATGAGGTCTCAGTCAGAAACAAGAAACAGGTATTGAAAACTAAAGAAAAGCACATCTTTGTTACAAAATGGCGAAGAACTTTCACCGAATTGTGTCCATGCCCTAAGTCTTTACAGAAGGCAGAATTTAAGAGCAATGAACTAGGGCATCTGTCAGCAGCAAAGCATTCTGGCTGCTGTGTGGCTTCTCTAAACTGCATGTAATAAAATGTGAGAAGAGAGATATGATTTAAAGATGGCATTTACAATTAAAAGAGAAGCAAAATGTACAGATTTGGAAGGTTCTAGGCCTGGCAATGTAAAGAATAAAGGTATTTGTTTAGGAAAAAAAAAAAAGCCAAAGTTGTGAACAAGCAACCAATTGATAAAGAGGTTAGAGGGATAGAAGAAAGCCAGGTGCTATTTATCAAGAAAATGGAAGAATGATCCAGGCATTCCAGAGATGTTTGAGGCTACCTCTCCAATTATAGGCAAAGAATACAAAAGTTGAGGGGGCAGAAAAGTTTCCAGAGAGAGGCTCAGGTTGCTTATTAAACCTAAGCATTCACGTCCCTGAGCCATCTCAGATGCCTGCTGTGCACATTCTGGTACAGCACTTCTCCACTGCCATAGCTGTGGCTCAAACAGACCCAGATGTGGCTTCAGCTACATCTCCAGCAGGTACAAGCCTTAGTGTCATCCATGTGGTACTAATTCTGCAAGCACATAGAGTGGAGGCATGACTATTTCCACCTAGGTTTGGAAGCACCAGCTGTGGAGACACCTAAACGTAGGTGAAAGTGCTGCACAGAACTGCTGCAGGGGCAGAACTGCAGCAGAAAAACTCCGCTAGGCTTGATGGAGCTGTGGGGGCAAAGCTGCTCCCAGACCCCAGAACTGTAGAACCACCTGCATACCATCCTACCGTTGGAGAGCTGCAGGCTCAAGACTCCAACCCATGAGTGCTGTGGTAAGAGCTGAGGTCAGCAAAGTCACAGGGGAATAGATACCTGAGGTCTTGGGGGCCCAAGACCCACCTTAGAATGCTCAGAAGATGAGATATGAAGTCAGAGATTATTCTCAGCCTAAGGGCTTAGTGTTGTTTGCTCTTTTGGGTTTTAGACTTACTTGGAACCTGTTATTCCTTTCTTATTTGCTGTTGCTCCCTTTTAAAATGGGAATGTCTATTCTATTTGTCCCACCGTTGTATTTTTGAAGAGATAGCTTGTTTGAATACACAGGGTCACAGCTGTAGATCTGGGTTTTGCTTCAGGATGAGTCATACTTTGAGTTTTATCCGTATTTAATTTAGATAAAATTCTAACATTGGACTTTTGAGTTGAATCCTAACTGAGGGTATGATATTGAGGGAATGTGTTAACTTCCCTTCCCAGGTCCACAAGGGGGAATGGTTTCAAACGCAAGAATTTCCCAGTGACATGCCTGCCCTGCCTTCTTTCACTTCTCCATTCAGGAACTTAGAGATCTTTGGTTAACTTTCATACGTGTGGAAAGATAGACTGCCCAGGTGAGCTCCCTTTGTCTAGAAAGCCCACAAAAAGCTATGGGAGGACTGTGGGCCAAACAACTACTCAGCTGTCTGAAATCAAAGATCTCAGACAGCTGAGTAGTTGTTTAAAAGAACTCCTTTCGTAGGACACCAGCGGAAGTTTAAAGGAACTCCTTTCGTAGGACAGAAAACCTGAATGGGGTGGGAATGATGGCCAGGTTAAAAGTCCCCTTCTCCCACATCTGTGCAGACTGCATTTCTGGATCCCCTCTCATGACAGCAAGGAAACTCTCTCTCTCTCTCTCTCTCCCTCTTCTATTTCTTTCTGCTTTTTCTCTCTCTCTGCCTAAATAAATCACTTTCTGCAAAACTCTTTGGGGTTTGATATTTACTTAAACGAGTTCACTGCACCTGGTGGGGTCCTCGCCCCCATTCTTGGGTGAGTGAGGGACCAAGGGCCTGGAAGAACACATCCTATCAGGGAGCTACCTGAACCCATCATCTGCAATTTAGTCACAATATTATATATTATTATATAATAGACCTAACTATCCTCCACCTTAACAAAGTAAAACTTTTATTCTAAATACAAATCTATCTCTTGTCATTATAACAAAATATAATATCAAAACAAAATTTCCTTTAAGTCGTCAGTCTGATTACTAAAGGATTTCTGACTACAAGGTGCAAAAGTCTGAGAATTATTTAATCAGTAGGATTTCCTGAGAACATCCTTCTCGTTGCATTCTACCTTAGAAAACAGTATTTTGAGGTGGTATAATAAAAGGTGTTATTTCTCTCACAAATATGTTTTCCCATTTTCCAAATTAATAAAATTATTATCTAGGCACAGGATAATTTAAAATAAAGTATTTATCTTTCAGCCTCTTTCACAATTTTTTATAGTCATTGGATTTAGTGGACAATGGATTATGAGCAACAATAACATGTAAAAATTCAGTACCTGCATGAGGGACAAAAATAGTAACCTATATAGCCAGAGGATCTTGTAAAAATAAAATTTTAAGGCTTTAGATAGATATGGATGTTCGCAGTAAATCTGATTTACAATACTAGGAAGACTGGCAGAATAGGGCCACCACTAAAGCTCAAAAACTCTTTCTTTGTCGTCCTAGTACACTTCATTAAAAACAAATAAATAGCTTGTCTGAAATTCTTTCCATTGCAAAGAAGCTTCTTCCAAGCCCCTGGAAGAATTTGCCTAAAAGTAGATTTTAAAAGCACGTTCCTGTTCACAGTACTGCATGTAAGATGATGACTAAATGGTCTATACAGCAAGTGAAATATGTGCATTGATGAACAACAGGATGCAAAATATGTCTTTAGGTCAACTGGCAAGTTGTAGGGTAGGGTCTGCAGAAGAGGGGACAAAGAATAAAACCTGAGTCCAAGAAGTTATCATCAGGGGGAAACAAGGCTAAAGCACATGAAATGGTTACACTCAACAAGATCTGTTTGTCATTGATATGGTTTGGATCTGTGTCCTCACCCAAACTCATGTTTAATTGTAGTCCCCAGTATTGGAGACAGAGCCCGGTAGGAAATGTTTGGATCATGGGGTGGCTTTCTCATGAATGGTTTAGCACCATCCCTTTGGTGCTGTTCTTATGGTAGTGAGTGAGTCCTCATGGGATCTGATCATTTAAAAGTGTATGGCATCAAGAACAGCTGGCAAGATAGCCAAATAGGAACAGCTCAAGTCTGCAGCTCCCAGCAAGACCAAAACAGAAGGTGGGTGATTTCTGCTTGCAGACAAAAAGATCCCCTCGTGTGCCTACACCACCAGGGTCCTGGGTTTCAAGCACAAAACTAGGTGGCTATTTAGGCAGACACCAGGCTAGCTGCAGGAGTCTTTTTTTTCATACTGTAGTGGTACCTGGAACCCCAGCAAAACAAAATCATTCACTCCCCTGGAAAGGGGGCTGAAGCCAGGAAGCGAAGTGATATTGTTCAGTGGGTCCCACTCACATGGAGCCCAGCAAGCTAAGAACCACTGGCTTGAAATTCTCACTGCCAGCACAGCAGTCTGAAGTTGACCTGGGATGATCAAGATTGGTGAGGGAGGGGTGTCTGCCATTACTGAGGCTTGAGTAGGCAGTTTTCCCCTCATGGTATAAACAGAGCTGCTGGGAAGTCCGAAATGGATGCAGAATGCTTATTAGAGAAATGCAAATCAAAACCGCAGTGAGGTACCATCTCACACTAGTTAAAATGATGATTATTAAAAAGTCAGAAAACAACAGATGCTGAGTAGGATGTGCACAAATAGGGATGCTTTTACACTATTGATAGGAGTGTAAATTAGTTCAACCATTGTTAAAACACTGGGGCGATTCCTCAAGGACCTAGGACCAGAAATACCATTTGACTCAGCAATCCCAATATGGGGTATATACCTAAAGCATTATAAGTCGTTCTACTATAAAGACACCAGCAATATGTCATATTTATTCATGTATGTTTATTGCAGCATGATTCACAATAGCAGTTACTTAGAACCACCCAAATGCCCATCAGTGATAGACTGGATAAAGAAAACGTGGCACATATACACCATGGAATACTATGCAGCCATAAAAATGCATTCAAGTCATTTGCAGAGACACAGATGAAGCTGGATACCATCATTCTAATCAAACTAACACAGGAACAGAAAACCAAACAGTGGATATTCTCACTCATAAGTTGAACAATGAGGACACATGGATACAGAGAGGGGAACATTACACACTGGGGCCTGTCGGAAGGTAGGGGGCAAGGGGAGGGATAGCATTAGGAGAAATACCTAATGCGTGTGAGGTTTAAAACCTAGATGATCGGTTGATGGGTGCAGCAAAGCACTACGGCACATGTATACCTAGGTAACAAACCTGCACATTCTGCACATGTATCCCAGAACTTCAAGTATAATTTTTAAAAAGTGTATGACATCTCCCAACTCTCTCTTTTGCTCCTACTCCCACCATGTGAGACGTCTTGCTCTTCCTTTGCCTTCTGCCATGATTGGAAGCTTCCTGAAGCCTCCTCAAGAGCAGAAGCCACTATGCTTCCTGTACAACCTACAGAACCATGTGAGCCAATTAGAAGCTTTTCTTTGTAAATTACCTAGTCGCGGGCATTTCCTTACAGCAAGGTAAGAATGGACCAATATAATCACTGTGCCAAAAGACTATTGATTAAAGCCTCATTGACAGAGTTTAATGTATTTGATTTAGAGTCTGATATGATCAGTTAAGATCTGGAATCTGAATTCTGAGAATCAGCTGAAGTTACTGTCTCTACAAATGTCAGCAATTATTTCATGTAGGGGAATAATTGCAGGTGGGAAGAGAAAGTATTAGTTCAACAACTATGAGGATCCCAGAGGGAGAAAGTAGTGGCAAACATAGTTTTGTAATTGTTTTATTCTTGGTAATCCTCATTCATTAGATCTAATAATTCAGCATAGTAAATCATTTTGATAGTTAAAAAATTATCCCAAATAATAACTCAATTTCAAAAATTAAACTGAAATTGTTAAATCTATCTAAGAATGTTATCATTTGTTTTTAAAGTCTAACTTCATAATGTTCTACTTTAATTAGAAATCTGTATGACATATTTAAGAACAAAATATAATGTATTCAAGTAAACTATGTAAACATATAAGTAATGGTGAAATTTACAACAAAATTATAGCAAGAAAATTTTTATAAAAGCCACTCTGGAAGTGTATTCATTTATGTACTTGTTTATTTATTTGTTTAGAGGTTGAGTTTTAGCCTATTCAGGAATGAGTTTTCACAGATTTTGGCTCATAAAATAGTGAACTTCTCTTAACATATATAAGCTACAGAAGCATAACAAGCCTCACGACTTTTAAAAATCTAAATTATATCAATTATCCTCTCAGACCACAATGCAATAAGAGACAAAAATACAAAGCATTAATGAAATAAAGCGTTTTTGAAAAAGATAAACAAATTGATAAACCGTTAGCCAGACAAACAAACAAACAAAAAAAAACAAAGAGAGAGAAGACCCAAATAAACAAGTTTAGAAACAAAAAAGGAGACATTACAAATGATATTAAAGAGAAACAAAAGCTCATTAGAGGATGTTAATAATAACTATACACTAATAAACTAGAAAGCAAGAAAAAATAGATAAATACCTGGACACACACAACCTACCAAAATTGAATCAGGGAGAAATCAAAACTCTGACTACCAATCACAAGCAATGCAGTTGAATCAGTAATAAAAAGTCTGCCAACAAATGTGCCCAGGACCAGATGACATCACTACTGAATTTTACCAAATGTAAAAAGAACTAATATTATATTTCCTCGAATTATTGCAAAAATTGAAAGGGAGGGAACTCTCCCAAACTCTATGAGGCCAGCATTACCCTCATTTCAAAACCAGACAAGGTTACAACAAAAAAGAAAGCTACAGATTAATGTCTCTGACAAACACGGACACAAAGATCTTCAGCAAAATACTAGCAAAATAGATCCAGAAGCCTATCAGAAAAATAATACATCATGATCAAGTGTGATTCATTCCAGATATGGAAGGATGGTTCAACAGACACAAATTAACAAACATGATACATCACACCAACAGAATGAAGAACAAAAAGCATCATCTCAATAGACACAGGAAAAGCATTTGATAAAATGATAAAATATCAACATCCCTTCTTGATAAAAACTCTCAACAAACTAGGCATAGAAGGAATATTCTTTAACATAATAAAGGCCATCTATGACAACCCCACAATTAACATACTGTATGAGAAAATCCTGAAAGCCTTTTCTCAAAGAACTGGAATAAAATGAGGATGCTAACTTTCATCTCCTGTTCAACATATTACTGAAAATTCTGGCCAGAGCCATCAGGCAAGAGAAAGAAATAGAAGGCATCTAAATTGGAAAAGAAGCAGTCAATTTTTTTTTAGATGATATGATCTTATAGCTATAAAAACTTAAAGGCTTCATCAGAAAACTTTTAGTTGAACAAATAAGTTTAGTAAAGTTCCAAAATCAATGCCAAAAATCAGTAGCATTTCTACACACCAATAATAAGGTAGCTGAGAAGAAATCAACAAGGCAATTTCATTTATAATAGCTATGATAACAATTAAAAGGTCTGGGAATAAATTTAACCAAAGATGTAGAAGACCTCTACAAGGAAAACTATAAAACACTGAAGAAAGAAATTGAAGAGCAGGGCATGGAAAAATAGAAAGACATCCCATGTTCATGAATCAGAAGAATTAACATTGTCAAAATGACCATACCATGCAGAGCAATCTACAGATTCAATGCAATCTCTATCAAAATATCAATGTTATATTTTATCGAAGTAGAAAAAAAATTCTAAAATATGTATGAAACCATAAAGGAGCCTGACTAGCCAAAGCAATCCTGAGCAAACATAACAAAGTTTAAGGCATCACACTACCTGACTTTATAATATATTACAAGACTATAGTAACCAAACAGCATGGTATTGGCACACACACACAAAAAGACACATAGACTAATGGAAAGAAATGGACAATACAGAAATAAATCCACATATTTACAGGCAACTGAGTTTAGACAAGTGGAGGAAATAATCAATATATGTTGAGGGAAATAATTCTTCAGTAAATGGTTCTGGGAAAATTGAATATTCATATGCAGATGAATCAAACTGGACCATTCTCTGCCACCATATACAAATTTTAACTCAAAATGTATTAAATACTTAAATGTAAGATCCAAAACTATAAAACTCATAGAAGAAAACAAAAGACACACTTCAGCTCATTGATCTGGGCAAAGATTTTTATAGCTAAGACCTCAAAAGCACAGAAAACAAAAACAAAATATAAAAATGGGACTATATTAAACTAAAAATCTTCTACATAGTGGAGGAAACAATCCACACAGTAAACACACACCTGTTGAATGGGAGAAAATATTTGCAAAGTTTTCATCCAACAATAAACTAATATTCAGAGTATGCAAGGAACTCAATTGACTTGGCAATAAAAATACAAATAATCCCATTAAAATAATGGGATAGACATGTCTCAAAAGACATACAAATAGCCAACAGATATATGGAAAAAGTGCTGAATATAACAAATCATTAAGGTAATGCAAATCAAAAGCACAAAGAGTTATCATCTCACTCTATTACTTTGTTAGAATGAGTATTATTAAAATGATAAAAAATAGTAGATTCTGGTGAGGATATAGATAAAAAGAAGAAAACTCATATACTCTTGGTAGAAACTTAAATTAGTAAAGCTATTATGAAAAACAGTATAAAGATTTCTTTTTGAAAACTAAAAACAAAACTATCATATAATCCATCAGTCCCACTATTGAGTATTTATCCAAACAAAAGAAAAACGGTACATGAAAGGAATACCTGCACCTTTGTGTATATTGCAGCACTATTCACAATAGCCAAGATATGGAATAAACCTAAGTTTGGATAAATAGTTAAAGAAAATATGATACATAAACATATACTGGAATAATATTCAGCCATTTAAAAAGAATAAAACCTTGTTATTTGCAGGAATATGTTAAGATAAATAAGCCAAGAACAGATAGACAAATATTACATGCTTTCACTCATCTGTGAAAGCGAAATCTTTGAGCTTATGGAGGTAGAGAATGGAATGAGATATACCAAAATCTGGGAAAGTGTGTGTGGTGCTAGAGAAGATAAATAGAGATTGTTAAATGGGAGCAGACATATAGTTGTATAGAAGACCTAAGTTCTAATGTTCTGTAGCAGAGTAGAGTGACCATAATTAACTATGTATTATATATTTCAAAATAGTTAGAAGGGAGGATTTGATATGTTCCCAAAACAGAAATGAAATATACTCAAGATAATGGATACCCTAAATACCCTAACTTGATCATTATACATTCTATGCACATAATAAAATATCACATGTACCACATAAAAAGGATATTGTTTCAATTTAAAAAAATTGAAATTAAGAAAACTTTAGAAAGTGATTGCACCCAGGTTCTGTCTGTGCAGAACACATATATTTGTATGCATTTATGTATACATAAGTAAATACATGTATATATAATTGGATATATATATATCTAGATGGAAACACATACATCAAAATGGGAGGTATCAGTATTAATTCATGGTTTTCAATATTAAAGATAAAATAAATGGAGATTCTATATAGCTGTATATTTCATCTATAATATTAAAAAACGTGCGTTTACACTGATACCTTAAATTCTAATCCATGGGGTTTATTTTTGTTTTCTCCTTTTACATATTTGGTATTCTTGGCTTTAACAGTAAATCTGTGGGTTCCATTGAGATGCTACGGCCCCTGGGTGGCCCTTGCTGGTACAGAGGACCACTGTGTGGGTCTTTTGTATCCTAAGCTGGAACAAAAAAATTGATTCCAATTATTTTCAATATTTTTTATTTGATTAATCTCCTCCAAATGTAAACCATCTCCTATCCACTTCACTGCTACCTACTTTGGATGCTTTCTTCATCCCTCTTCCACTCTCATATGATTTGCAGTATAACTGCTGCATTCACACCTCAAGCAGATGCTCCTCTTTATCACTTGGGCTTTGACACGTCACACTAGGCAGCCCTTAGCATGGTCATATTGGAATGGATAGCCTTCTCAACTTACTTGAATGTTGACATCCTGCACTGGGCCCCTCCTTCAAACTTTGAGAATACTGTGTTGCTCAGCTCTACCAGATATATCTTGGACTGATTTATTCAAGAAGAAAGGAAAAAAAGTAAAGAGTGAAAGAAGCAAGGAGGAAAGAATGGACAAAATGAAGAAAGGAGGGAATAAGGAAAGGAAGGAGTATTTAAAATTATATCTTTTACCATCTGTCAAAAACTTGACATTTTAGATATATAATATACATGATATTTTTTCTTTTATAGCTCAAGCCTCTGAGAAAAATTTCCTTAGGGGGGAAGAAATCAACTTATAAGAAGAAGAGATGCTAAAAGACAGAGACTAATATTTAATAAAACATTTTGATAGTAAAAAATGATAATATGTATACCTGTGAGAATGTCTTTTTTCCCCTGGAGAAAATTTACCTTCAAAAATCAAAAATAATTATACTTCCCAGAAGGAAGTGTTTTGAGAAGTTCCAAAAACAACCCTCTACACCTTAGTGAAACAATTTTCTTTCAATCACTGAAGCAAATTCCTTCCCTACTCCTCATCTGTAATTCACAAACTTGGAGATGCCCTTGTGATTTAGATAATAACGACTACAAAAGAAAAATATAATTAGGAGACCATTTCATAACTACTTAAGTTACATAAAATGGAAACAAAACAACCCTAAATCTGTTTCTTTTGTAGCATTAGAAATTATTCTCAATTCATCATAGTTATTATTGTCTGTATCCTCAGCTACATGGTCCTGGTTATGAAATAATGGAAAACTATTTGGGAATTGATCCAATGAGAATTACGAGTTCTGCAGCAGTTACTGCATGTTAGGAGCCATGGACTTGTTAGAGGACTGGAAAGAAACAGGGGAAACAGAGCAAGTCAAACTTTGCTGATATGGATGTCATGTCGATTGGACCAGCACCTTCATCATTAGTGCTTTGCCCTTTCTGTAAGAGTTGCCCCCCATTGTCATTAATTGCACTACCACTGTGTTCAATTTCATCAAAAAATTTTAGCCCTTTAGTCAATTTCATAATTCACACTTATTGGTCACTAAGTTTGACTTATCTCCCAAGAGTTTCTGGAAACTTTCCAAAGCAAACAAAGCACTCAAATAGAAGAGGAGAAAAAGGTTTGCGTTATGGTTTTGAAAACTCTGCTGCATATATAATTATCTTTTCTTCTTCTAATTTATCTTATTCACAACATCCTTTTGTTCCTTTGCCTTTGAAATTTAAGAGATTTACCAGCATATTTTTTAGGGTTAAATATTTCAAATATTTTTCTACAGGTTCCCAGTGGGCCCTGTCAATATATAAATTCATGCTTTTTATTTCTGATTTTTAAAAATATAATTGTAAATATTAGGTTTCTACCAATGTGTTGTTTTAGTTTTTAGGGACTCCAATTATGCAAATATTATTCCTTCTTTGCCTGTCTTTCATTTCTACCATGTTCTTTCTGCCCCTTTTCATTTCTTTAATTTTTGCATTCTCCGTTGTTACCTTTTCTCTCCTAAATTATTATTGTAAATTTTTAAAAAATTGTTTTTATTTAAGGTGTGCAAAATTGTGCTTTGCTATATATAGTGAAATAGTTACCATAGTCAAGCAAATTAACATGCCCAGTGTTTCACATGATTACCATTTTTGTGTGTGTGATAAAAGCACACAGTAGATGCAATCTACTATATTGGCAGATTTCCAATTTTATTTAATTTTACTTTATCTTAGGCATGATGTACTTGTTTTTTTATTTTTGAAATAATTTTTTCAGTGTTTTCTCTTTATTTTTTAAACTCAATCCACCTTCTTTTATTTCTCTCTCTCTCTTTTTCAATTTTTTCTGCTCTTAGTTTTTAAATGTATAATTCAAGGGTTTTACTTTGTTTTCATAAACCTAAGTGTTTGCTTGTGTCCATTTAATTCAGTTTAAAGTATCATCTTAAAGGTGTCTGCTCCTACATGTTTTCCTTTTTCTTCTTTTTGTGGGTGACAGAGTGTTTTATCAGCTAAAGTGTGTTAATTTTTGTTTTGTTATTTTCCTAATAATTCTTTATAGATTTACCGAGTTTTCTTTGGTTCTTTGCTGTATGTTTGGAATGTTTTACAGAATTTCTAGTGCAACGGCACCCTCTTTTGTCAATAGATCAAAATAGATCAAATCCCTTTAAAATAGATAATCCTGTAGAGGGTTTTATTATTTCTCTTTTGGTTGTTGAGATTTTGTGTCTCCAATGTTTAGTTTTCTTTTGTCTGATAAGACCCTAAATGTTTCCCTTTCCTAGTTTTCTCTTTTATTACATGCCCCAAAGTATCCCTTTATATTTTATTTTCCTTTAGCTTTTCTTGGCCTGTCTTTGCTTACCACAAAGCTATGTCGCAATCATGTGAGAGATTGTTCTCTGGAATTTGATGTTTTCTTTTTTTTTTTTTATTTATAGCTATTCTGGAGTTTAGTCATTCCTTCTCAAGTCATACCTAAGGCAATTTTTTGTACACTTTTTTTTTGCCATTGTTGTTTTGTGGTTTTGTTTTGCCTTATAACTTCTAATTGTTTCATGGAATATATTGAAAGATGCAGATATAGATAGTGACAATTTTCTTCAGCTTCCTGAAAGTTGCTTATCTTTTAAGTTTTCATTTTTATAGTTGGCCCATGTCCCTTAATCCATATTATTGGTCTAAATTATGTGCACTGAACAAGTAAGTTATCTTATCACTTGCTACAGTAATCAAATGCCACAATATGATAACTAGAATAAAATTTGCATTGTTATTAATACACTACAACCTGTAAAGTAAAACTTGGAAAAAAAATAATGCCCAGTTCTGAAGCTGGAAATTTCCATTTCATCAAACACAAAGTAGATCTGCTGGGCAATGAAGGATAGCATTTTATATTACCAAATTATACCCCTGCTGTACATGCTAGGTAGTTTCAGACAAAATTCAGTCTTAGGAATGACAACTGAGTAGTTTTTGCTAGTAATTAATTATGTTTGAATACATTAAAACATTCAAATGAAGCAGCACTGTATTACCCAAAATGAGGTAGGTGTAGGTCATTAAAGAATAAATTATTACCCCATTTTAAAAATTGCTAGTTTCTTATTTTCTGGCAAGAAAACAGTGAGCCATTTTAGAGACTTGGCAAAGCCAAGTGTATTTTAGCACAGGTTCAAGATAAAAACAACTTGTCGTGTCAATAGCTGAGGCAAAGAAGTTAATGAGATGTAGTTTTATATTCTATTTGCCATGCAACTAGAAAAAAAATGTAGTGAGATGTTTGATTCTACATTTCACCCCACCAGTGACAAATTATAGTGATTATTGGAGATAATTTCTATTTAAATAATAAACAACCTTCTATTTTAAAATTTGTTCTCAGTTGCACCTCTCTTCTTTTTCTACTACCCTCATCAAGAAAAACAAGCATCATTCTCTTTTCTTCCAAATGTCTATATTACACTAATGCTATTTGGAAATTGTATCATTATTATACTGTAGAAGCACAAAGGACTTTCACATGCATGAGCTCAGGGATGATCTTCAACGCACACCCCAGCCCCCACCATCACCCCCCTTTTTCTCCCTTTCTTTGCTTTGCAAAAGGAACTAATCTTTCTTTATTTCTGCATTAGTTTTAGCAACCAACCACTCTACCTTATGGGAATTTTCCCTTCTTAAAACCTGAAGTGAAATCAGGATATTGTCTTTCTCTTCCATTCTTTCTCTTCTTTGTTACCACTAAAAATATACCTTGTAATCTATTTTATTGCTAACCACTATGAGAAAAAAAGACTTCACAAAATTAAATTCAAACAAGTTACCAAACTTACATATATTCCATATATTCTATTTACTGACCTCTGGAAAATAATATTTCTTTTTAAAGTTGAAACTTAAAACTCCTACAAATTTTTCCTGGCTCAATTTTTATTCTTGAGATAGGGCTCATCAAACAAATCAACATATCTTGTATTATTGCCTGTAACAATACATTGTTTGAAATTTTCCTAGAAAATATTCTACCCACCAATCAGAAGATACCCTGAAGTCTAGGTAATAATTCTTCTTTTATTCAAATGGACAATTTACTTGGACAATTTTTAAGGTAAAGACAAGGCCGAAGATTCTTCTTCTGGATATTTTATTCAAATACATTGCTTCACTGAACATTGAGTTTCAGTTAATTTTTTTTCTTGTCCTTTTTATTAAAAAAATAATTTATTTTAGAGCAGTTTTAAGTTTACAGCAAAATTGAGTAGGAAGTACAAAGAGTACCCCTGTACCCCTACCCTACATACATGCAATCCTCACCCACTGTCAATATCCCACACCAGAGTGACACAGTTGTTACAACTGATGAATTCACAATGATACCTCATTATCACCCAAAATTCATAGCTTACATTAAGGTTGACTCTTGGTGTTGTATATTCTGAGTTTTGACACGGTAGTCACATGTATGTACCGCTATAGTATGATATAGAATAGCTCCACTTGCCTAAAACTCCTCTGTGCGCTGCCTATCCACCCCTCCCTCCCTGCAAGCCCTAGAAACCACTGAATCTTTTAGTGTTTCCATAGTTTTGACTTTTCCAGAATGTCATATATAGTATTTGGAATCATACGGTATTTCGCATTTTCAGATTGGTTTCATTCATTTAATAATATGTATTTACGTCTCACCCCCCATCTTTTCATGTCTTGATAGCTCATTGTTTCTTTTGATTATCCCTATTTAAGAACTTGAATATTTTATTCTTTAATGTGAGTGGGGTGCAAACCTTTTGAAATAAAAGGGCCTAATTTTGAAAACTATTTTATTCTGATTTTTATTGTCTAGTTTTCTCAAAAAGAAGGAATAAAAAAGGGATACATATACATAATTTTTATTCAAGGAAATTATATTTAAGCATTTACAAAAATAAATCCATTATCAATTGTGGCTCAAATCATTTATTAGCATTGAATTGTCAGACGCCAGAAGGCTACATACTCTTTTCAAAAGATATGTAGCTTTCAAAATATCAGTGGCTATTAATCCATTGGCCAGAATGCCTAGAATATTTCCTGAGGCTTCCTGTATAAAGAATGAAATGCCTGGAGGAAAGTAACTTTAGACCTTAGTAATATTTTAATAAATAGCTCCATGAAAATGCTCACATGGAAAGGAACAGTCTTTCTTCTTCTGCATTCGTATCTTGGATGTGATGCACTTTTCAATCATTTTGCCCATTTCTCCAGATCAGGGATGGAATATATAAATCCCGCCTTGTATCCCCTAGGATGACAAGGGCCAGCATCCTACCTTATCCTGGCCAGTCTACTCACGAGGCCTACCACCAGAAAGTGCTCTTCTCCTTTGTCTGCCTCTTCTCATATGTTTTCTCTGTTCTGTAGCTCAGGCTTTGCCTTATTCTCTTCCCTTGGATTAGAGACTTCTCTGAAGGTTTTTTCTGTTCAAATAATGTGATCTAAAATAAATATCAATACAAATACAAAGACTATTATGAATTGTACAGTGTACAGTTAAGGAAAAATTGGTTTTGTGAAGAAATTCATAGAGGGCATCAGTAATGTGTGAAATACATTCCCAGGAATTTGAATGTGTGTGTTGCACGTAATTATGAAGAGCTTCACAACATGGCTTTTGACCTGTACATATATGCGATGCCACAATAAAACCTACTTTGTCCTGAAGGGTTATAGCAGACAAACATTAGTACACAAAGTATCTTTATGAATTTTCTAAATCACAAGAGCTTTAGATCTTCTTTTACTCTGTATGCAATTTTTTAATAGTTAATCTCATTTGCCTCTGAGGTAACTAAGATTAAGCAAATAATTTTGAGATATTGCAAGAAAGTACTGAAGTTGACAAAGACTGTATGGAATTTCACAAGCTACCCTTTCTCACAGAGAAAGCTGAGTGTGCAGTACTTGAGGAATCAGGAAATAAAGACACCTGGTTACAATTTATCACCATTTTCTTTGGCTAGGCTGACCTCTTTGTCTTGTGATCTTTTATTGCTCTTGACTTCTCTCATTAACTCCTTCAAATACATTACTGTATTATGTTTTCAAAGTTCATGCGGTTCAGTAAACTTGGGATTTGAAAACATTATAGTTTATAGATCAGAAGCTTTGTTGTGCCACAGATCCCTGAATTAAGTCTCAACAGCTATCCCATGTGAGTTTAGGTATGCTAGCCTCTTCCCTCTCCTACCACCTATTATAATTTTATAAGGATTCAAGGGAAAGAATGCATGGCAAGAATTGTTGCTGTTAAGTGAAAACCCTGTGGCCCATTGACCTTGCTTTAAAAAAAAAAAGTCATCAGTGAAGGAGACTTTCACATCTAAAATTGTCCTAGTTGGTTGACCAGAAAATCTGCCCTCAAGCTACACTTACCCACAAACTATTTGAAGCCCAACAACCCCAGAGTTTCTGAAGCCCAACAACCCCAGAGTTTCTGAAGAAATGAGTAGAATTATTAAAATGTATCTGTATGTATAACTGTATTAAGAAATAAACTTTTCTTTCAATACTTATCTACTTGACCTCCTATGATGTCACTTTTAGTAACTATGATTACCATACTTCCATAATTACCTGAAGAAAATCCATCTTCTTCCGTGTTAAAGATAAGTCATTAAATTTAACCACAAAAAATATTCTGGGAAACAAATCCATGTATCCAACAATTCACTGAACCTCCACTTTCTGCTCCCATAGTCACTTAAAACTCAGTATTTCAAAAATTGAACTTATTCCTGCCAGGCATGGCAGTTCTTGCTTGTGATCCCAGCACTTTGGGGTACAGAGGCAGGAGGATTGCTGAAGGTTAGGAGTTCAAGACTATGTTGGGCAATGCAGCAAGACTGCATCTCTACAAAAAAATTGAAAGTTAGCTGGACTTGGTGGCACGTGCCTGTAGTCCTAGCTCCTCAAGAGGCTGAGGTGGGAGGATTGCTTGAGCCCAGGAGTTCAAAGCATCACATCACTTCAGGCTGGGTGACAGAGTAAGACTCTGTCTCTGAAAATTAAAAAATACATAATTTTTAAAAAGAAAAAAAAAAGAACTTACCTTCCCTTCCTATCTCTCTCAGTTTCTGCCTGATTTTTCTTCATTGTTTTTGACACTGACATGATTGTTATAACTATTCCTGAAGTTCACATAAACAAAAATGACCTTTACCTTGGACTAATCCATCACACCCAAATTCATCTACTGCTAAATTGTGTTACTTTTTCCTCCCAAATATGTGTTGAATCTCTCCACTTCTCTCACAAATATCACTTCCTTTGAACATGCTACCATAATATTTCAATGTCTTAATTGCTTCTTTCTTTAAGCTTTATACATTTTCTAATCCATTATTCACATTAAAGCCACATAATCTTAAAGCAATGATCATGTCACTTCAGTAATTTAAAGCCTACAAATATTCCTGACTTCTCTCGGGACAAATCCAAATTAAGCAGGCTACTTTTCAAGGTCCTAAAAGACTTACCCACCAAGCAATCTATTCATGTAACAAAACTAGACGTGTACACCGTGCATTTATATAAAAATAAAATAAAATAAAATAAATTATTACCTTTTAATATGGTGCTATTTGGCTCCTTAAACTCTTCTTAAATTTTTTAATGTTAATATTTTATAACTAGGAATTATTAATCATAACAATAGGCATGTCTATCAAACAGGACAACACACTATTGCCCAATACCAAATGAAGTTATATCAAATTTATGAAAAAGAAGATGAAAGATATTAAATATACACTTAAATACTGTTACGGTGCAGAGAACAAGATCCCAAAATATAGTACTTTGGCAAGCTGCATGCTTTGAATCAAAGGAAGTCAAAAGACCTCAGAAATAAGCCTCAGAACCAAGGTCACTCTCTCTGACTTCCCTTCTTCCTAATATCTCTCTCACCCTTTTTCTTTCCTAAAGCATCAGGAAGGACTTTCTCTGAAGTTTTTTTTAGTCTGATTCTTTTTATCTGATTAAGGGAAGTTCCTACAGAAGAAATGGAATTGTCTTAAAACTCCTTCATGAAGCAACCAGGAAAGTTTAAACACTGGAGAAGAGAAGAGACTAAAAGTTGTCAAAATACCCAGATAGACATTTTATGTATTCTTCTCAGGGTAGCTCTGAGAGATTACCCAGGAGATTTTATCTCCACAGAAGTACAACCCTGTTCATAGAGAAGTTCAGCCCCTTACCCTCCCACCACCTCCTCGCTGCCCCAGAGGCCGGAGGAACCTTGTCCCAGACCAGTGTTCTTTGGGCTTATTTGCTTCCCTCTAAAAATCATTTACAACCCCTCAAATTGCCTACAATTTGTGAAAAAACTGTATAGTCCCATAAAACTCAACATCTGGCTCTTCTTCAAATCTCATATTTTATATGGCTCCCATGCTTATGCATACTAATGCATTTGTATGCCTCAGTTAGGGAGGAGTCCCTCTTCCTCAATTTTTTGGAATAGTTTCAGTAGGATTGGTACTAGCTCCTTTTTGTACATCTTCTAGAATCTGACTATGAGTCCATCTGGTCCAGGGTTCTTTTTGGTTGCTAAGTTTTTTTTTTGTATTGACTCAGTTTTATTACTGATTCAACTAGCTATTGGTCTGTTCAGGGTTTCAATTTTTCCTGACTTAATCTTGAGAGATTGTGTGTTTCCAGGATTTTATCTATTTCCTTTAGGTTTTCTAGTCTGTATGCATGGAGGTATTTGTAATAGTCTCTGAGGATCTTTTGTATCTCTGTGGGATTGGTTTTAATGTCACCTTTGCCATTTCTAATTGTGCTTATTTGGATCTCTCTCTTTTTTTTCCCTGAACCTACCTATCCATCTAACAATCTTGCTTTTCCTTTCAAAAAACCAACTCTTCACTTCATTGATTCTTTGTATGAATTTGGGTCTCAATTTTGTTCAATTCCACTCTGACTTCAGTTGTTGTTTTCCTGCTAGCCTTGGAGTTGGTTTGTCCTTGTTTTTCTAATTCCTCTGGGTATGATGTTAGATTGTTAATTTGGGATCTTTCTAACTCTTTGAGGTTGGTGTTTAGAGTTATAAGCTTTCCTCTTAACACTGGTTTTGTTGCATTCCAGAAATGTTGGTATGTTATGTGCCTGTTTTAATTTACCTCGAGGATTTTTAAAATTTCTTCTTTTATTATATTGTTTATCTAAAAGTCATTCAGAAATGAATTGTTTAATTTCAATGTAATTGTTTCATTTTGAAAGATCTTCTAGGTGTTGACTTCTGTATTTATTCCACTGTAGTCCAATAGTATAGTTGGTATGATTTTGTTTGAATTTATTCAGGCTTACTTTATGAGTTAGCATGTCATTGACCTTGGAGTATATTCCATGTGCAGATGAGAAGAATATATACTCTGTGGTTGATGTATGGAGTATTCTGTAGATGTCTATTAGTCCAATTGGTCAAGTGCCAAGTTTCAGTCCAGAATTTTTGTTAGTTTTCTGCCTATGTGATTTGTCTAATGCTGTCAGTGGGGTGTTGACAGTAATGCTAATGCTGTCAGTGGGGTCAGTCCCTCACTATTATTGTCTGGTCATCTAAGTCTTTTTAAGCACTTCTCCAACATTGGGTGCATATATATTTAAGACAGTTAAGACTTCTTGCTGAATTGTATCCTTTGTCATTATGTAATGCCCTTCTTTTTCCTTTTTACTGATATTGGTTTAAAGTCTGTTTTGTCTGATATAAGCATAGTAGACTTTTTTTTTTTCTTTCTATTTGCATGGTAGATCTTTCTCCAGCCCTCTACTTTGAACCTAACAGTGATGTTGTATGTGATATGGGTCTCCTGAAGACAGCAGATAGATGTTTTTTATCCAACTTGCCACCCTGTGCCCTTTAAGTGGGGCATCTAGACCATTTACATTCAAGGTTAATATTGATATTTCAGGTTTTGAACCTATCATGAAGTTGTTAACTGGTTGTTTCATAGTTTCTAATGTGTGGTTGCTTTATAAGTTCTGTGGGCTATGTACTTAAGGGCTGTGTATGGGGGGAGGGTGGGTGTGGTGTGTGTGCGCACATGTGTTTGTGTTGGCAAGTATTATTCCTTTATTTCCATGTTTCTAAGTCCCTTAAGGATTTCACATAAGGGTGGTCTAGTGGTAACAAATTCCCTTACCAGTTGCTTGTCTGGAAATGATTTTATTTTTCCTTCAATTAGGAAGTTTAGTTTGAAGGGATATGTAATTCTTGATTGGTATTTCTTTTCTTTACAAATGCTGAAAATAGGTCCCCAGTCTCTTCTAGCTTGCAAAGTTTCCGCTTAGCAGTCTACTATTAGCCTGATGGGATTCCCTTTATAAGGGATTTGCCCCTTTTCTGTAGCTGTCTTTAAGATTTTTTTTCTTTATTTTATTTTTATTTTTATTTTCGCTTATTATTTTTTGAGATAGAGTCTCACTCTGTCACCCAGGCTGGAGTGCAGTGGTGCAATCTCTGCTCACTGCAACCTCTGCCTCCTGAGTTTAAGCTACTCTCCTGCTTCAGCCTCCCAAGCAGCTGAGATTACAGGCATGTGCCAACACGCCCAACTAATTTTTGTATTCTTAGTAGAGACAGAGTTTTATCATGTTGGCCAGGCTGGTCTCAAACTCCCCACCCCAAGTGATCCACTTGTCTTGGCCTCCCAAAGAGTTGAGATTACAGGTGTGAGCCGCCAGGCTCAGCCAAGACTTTTTCTTTAGCTTTGACATTGAGCTTTACAGTTTAGATAAGTCCTCTGTTTTTAAAAATCAGTTCAAAGTTGACTATTAAATTTTCAGATATACAAACAATGCTGATAGGAATTTAAATTAATATATACTTTCTAAGGTATAATATGACAATACATCTTAAATCTATAGTTATTTGCATAAAGTGTTTCTAAGTTCATGACTAGAAAAGCACCATAAGCAAACAATCAATTAATTATTAAAACTTACAGATGCAAGGATAGTCTACCTTAATGCTAAGCAAATAAAAAAACCTTAAAGCCAAATAAGAGTGGATCACATATACTGTAATTATAAAATAGAATATAGACATAAAATATAACAATATTTCTCCATCTTGTGTCAAGAAACATTGATCCTTGAGAAGCATCATATAAAAAAATAAATATCTAAAAATGGCAAATTATATAATTATGTGTTAACAAATCACATATAGGTAGTAGTCTCATAAGATTAATCACATAGTGTTATTTTGGAATCCAACTGAAAAAATTTAGTGTTTCTTCCCTCAAACATCACTTGGAGGTCAAGATCACTTGGAGGTCACTTGGAGGTCAAGAGTTTGAGAACAACCTGGCCAACAGGGAAAAACACCGCCTCTACTAAAAATACAAAAATTACCTGGGCATGGTGGTGCACCTGTAATCCCAGCTTCTCGGGAGGCTGAGGCATGAGAATCACTTGAACCCAGGAGGCAAAGGTTGCAGTGAGCCAAGATTGTGCCACTGCATTCCAGCCTGGGTGACGAAGTGAGACTGTCTCAAAGAAAAAAAAAAATCCAAGAATTAAATTTTTGAAAAATTATGATGCACATACATAAATACAAAGGCAATAAAACAATAGCCCAATATTTTACTTTATCATATTATATCACCTTTAATTGCTTTCTTGATATGTTTTCCAGTTTGAGGCTCTCTATTCTATACTAGATACAGAGGATAATTTGAATCTCATTTGTTAAAAGATTGTATTTATTAGTGATCAAAAACACACTTATACTAGTGTACTAGTTACCTAGGCAGCTATAACAAAACACGCTAGACTGGGTGGCTTAAACAAAAGAAATGTATTGTGTCAATATTATGGAAGTTAGAAATTCCAAATTAAGACAACAGCAGATCTGGTTTCTCCTGAAGCTTCATCCTTGGCTTACAGATGGCCATCTTGTAGCTGTGTCCTGATATGGTCTTTTCTCTATGCACACACATCCCTGATGTCTCTGTGTGTCCAAATGTTCTTTTCTTAAATAGGTTCTTGCATGGCAGACACAGTGGCTCACGCCTGTAATCCCAGCACTTTGGGAATGGCTTAATATACCTTCACATCCCTCTCATATTGTCAATCTAGCAAAGAAAATTTAAAGACTTTAGCACAGAGAAAAACGGAAAAAATTTTTTAAATAAAGTTGCATTCCTAGTGATGCCTCATCTTCACAGGTAGAATTAAAAAAAAAAAAACTTTTGACACTTAGTATAATGCCCACTCTTTTTTTTTTTTTTTTTTTGAGACGGAGTCTCTCTCTGTCGCCTAGGCTGGAGTGCAGTCACACAATCTCGGCTCACTGCAACCATCACCTCCCAGGATTAAGTGATTCTCCTGCCTCAGCCCCCTGAGCAGCTGGGACTACAGGTGTGTGCCACCACGTCTGGTTAATTTTTCGTATTTTTAGTAGAGATAGGGTTTCACTGTGTTGGCCAGGATAGTCTCAATCTCCTGACCCCCGATCCGCTCGCTTCGGCCTCTCAAGCGCTGGGATTACAGGCTGAGCCACCACGACTGGCCATGCCCACTTTTTAAACATAGACAAAAGATGTATGCAAGAATCTATTTCCAAAAGGCTTTTGTTTGGGGCTGTTTGGGGACATTTTTATTCATCTTGAATGTGTAGTGGGTTTTTGGTTGCAAGCAACGGATAGCAACTCTGGAAAATTTCAGCAAATAAGTTATTCATTTCACAGAATTGAGGCTAAAGAACTTGGCTCAGAAACAGAAAGCAGTTTTAGGGGTTGTTAATACTAGCATTATGCAGCCAATTTGCTGCAGCTACAGGCTTTATCTCTACTCCTGCTGCTGCCAAAATTGTCTGGCACCACAAAAGTTCCTACATAATCTTCCTTCCACTGTCCCTGCCTGGAGACCACATGTGCAATATTTAAAGTTTCTGGTAGATGTATCTTATTGATGCAGCTTTGGACAACTATTAAGAGGATGAACAAGGATGTTGTCCCTTTATGATCCGTAGTGGAAGCTAGCACTGGAAATCACCATTTTACCAGGAGACCACATGGTTGATGCTTCCACACAAGGAAAGTACTCTAGGGAGGCAGGTTTTATGGTGAGAAGCTGGGAAATGGGGAGGCTTAACATTTGTTAAAATGCCTAATGAGTTTTCCGTATGGGTCTAGGCACATGGAAGGGAAGCTCTCTAAGTTCAACCAATTTCAAACCAAAATTTGGGGGGAAATTCCAAATCACATTTACAGAAAGTAAAATGGTTATGTGTCATTGGCATTTCAAAAGATTGATTTTTTGATGATTTCTGAAAATTAAGTTTTTCCTCAAGTAGTAAGTGGATTCTAGATGTAGCATAGTTGTCTTAGTCTATTCAGGCTGCCATAACAAAATACTATAAAGTGGGCAGCTTTTAAAAAACAGACATTTATTTCTCACAGTTCTGGATGCTGGGAACTTCAAGATCAAGGCACTGGCAAATTTGGAGTCTGGTGGCAGATGGCACTTTTCCTTCCCTCTGTGTTCTCATTTGGTGAAAGGGACAAGAGAGCTCTCTGAGACCTCTTTCATAAGGGCACTAATTTCATTTATGAGGGCTCCACCCTCATGATCTAATCACCCCTCCCAAACTCCACGTCTTAATACCATCACATTGATGACAGGTTTCAAAATGTAAATTTTAGGAGAACACAAACATTGAGATTACAGAAGTAGTATAATTGTAGAAAGGAAAGAAAGATTCATAATATTCCCTTGTTTTTGCCCAAATTTCAAAGAATCCTGGGACCAGCTTCTGGCTTCATCAATAAACTCAGTGCCCTCATAAATAGACTCAGATTTGGAAATCTTAAAAGTGTTTTGGGACTCCTGTGATCCTAAATATGTATAAGTTTGACAGACAAATCCTTCTGCTTGCTACACAAAGGCTGCCCAAGTATAATTACACTAAATAATCAATAAAAGAAATGATTATTATCTGTACTTATATAACTAACATCTAACTACATTTATGTAGGTTTTTATGTGGTTATTGTTGAAAAATTATAAAATGAAGAAATAGCCAAATAACAATATAATGGATAACCATTTAATCAACAACCAGAATGAAAAGTTATTATAATTTGGTTATACTTGTTTCATCTGTGTTTATACAAGCAGTAACACATCCTGAAGATAAATTTGAAGCCCTTCCCTCAAGTCGAGTCACTTTCTGTTCCCTTGAATTAAACATGATTATGAACTTAATAGGTACACTTATAATTTTAATACATTTGAATCTACATTGTATGTATTCTTGAAGAGTATTTGGAATTTTTGTGTGTTTTGTTATAAATATACATAAATGGTACCATATGTTTTTGTTTTGTCTAATTACTTTATAAATTGTTTATCATTTTGTTTTCAGATTTATTTTTGATAAATTAAGTTTATTCATTTCATTATAACTGCTATTCTATATCCCATCTTATAAATATGACATATTTTTTCTACCCTATATGGATGAACATTGTTTTTTTTCTACTAGTAATACAGAAATAAACATCTTTACGTATCTTTTTGTGCACATATGTGAGAATTTTATGAAAATGTAAATTCTAGGTTGCAAGGCATGCACATTTTTTCTTGTGCTAGGTAATTGCAAATTACTTTTCCTTCTGTATATATTTTAAAAATAAAAATCCTTAAAGACAAATTTCATTTTTCTTGTTACTGTAACTTTTAGACACAAAAAGTTCTTTTTACATCACAAAGGCAAATCTTTCTAACATATTTAAATATAAGCTAAAGTTATTTTTTTCAATATTGCAGGTTTGTGTAATCATTTTATTTGCCAATTTTTTTTTTTTTTTACAAACTAATTTGTTGTATGACTGGAGTCTCTATTCAAAGTTCTGGGGAAAATACTAAATCATAAAAATTAAAGACAGATTTTCTCCTGGAAAACCTGAACAAATTGGCAGAATCAGAAGCATTTTTACAAAAGTTTGGGGGAACAAAACCTAATTAAAGTTCCTAAAATTAGACAAATAGAAATCTTAGTCATCAGCTCTAAAATATATTTTGAGGAGTTTAATAGGACAGAGTACAGGATTATATAAAAAATGATCATTAATTTGATTTAAAAGAGAATTTTCACAATGGCTCCTACTTGTGTGTGTGTGTGTGTGTGTGTGTGTATGCATAAATATAAATATAGATTTATATATTTCATCCAATATTTTCTTGAGTTTTTTTCTTATTTATTCAGGTAAAGGCTTTTTATTTTAGCCAATTTTTTCTATTTATTTGACCAAGAACTGGGAGGATGGGAGGAAGTAACAATTCAGTTTTACCCATATTTATGTTGGATTCTGAAAAAAAAAAAACATAAGCTTTTTTACAAAATGGATGACTTAGTGAGCTTAGTTATCTAATCAAAGATGTTGGGAGCATTCTTCATCGCTGGGAAACTGCAGTCAATTAGGATTTATTTTCCATCTTTTTCTTCTTTATTATGAAATGATTTTCTAAATAAACATTTTACAAAAACAGAATGATTAATTTAATTTCCACATCCTAGAAGACTTCTGCTACCAATATGGTGTGTAGAAGTAAACTGGCTTCACTCTCCCCTGCAGAAAACCAAAATCAAATATACAGTGCCAAAGTTATCACCAGTAATACTCCAGAACTCAAATATGAGGAGGAGACAGCTCCCTGGGCCACAGAGAAGCCAAAAAATCTTTGAGCAGATGGTAAGAGAATTGGGTTTCCATATCCATGATCCCCTTGACCCCAATCTGCCCAGCACTAAGTACCCAGCAAATTTCCCAGGGGTCCCCACTGACTTACAGTTTCCACATTGGAAAAGGTAAGATTGACGCTGACAACCAGCTTTCCTACCATCTTGATTTCCATGGAAGGTTACATTTCCCTGGCAGGATACCTGCTTTTGCCTCAATTCATAGGAAGCATCAGCAGTGTTTGAAGGGAGAAATATTCCTGAGGTCTTCCAGAGACAAAAGGAGGAGGCGAGACTGCCATTGCCAGCCCTGGAAACTCTGCTCTTGTAACTTGGCCAAAGGAGATGTCTAATCAGAGTGACTGTTCAGCACCATGCTGAAAGAAGTATATGTCACAGATTGCATTGGGGATGAACTTCTAGCCAGCCTTTCTACACTACTAAGCTAACACCTCTGGGATGGAATGGGCAGAATTCTGATTGTTTACTAGAATCAAGACAAACCTGGGTTTAAGTTGTCATCTAGCACTGAAAAGGAGATTGGGACCAAGTCAGAAAAAGGGAAAGAGAATCAACAGTCAAATTACAAAGAATCTCTAAGCAAACACATTCAATAAGAAAAAAACAGTCCAGTTAGAGAAAACTAAAATAAATAAATGATCCTTCAATGCAAAGAAACATACATTGATTCACAAAAAACAAAAGCAAAAAGAGAACTATCACTCCCCCAAATAGATGAAGGAACCAGTTACTGACCTTAACAAGACAGTATATGATATCTATGACCAATAATTCGAAACAGCAGTTTTAAGGAAACTCGGTAATCTCTAAGATAACACTGAAAAGCAATTCAAAAATTTAACACAGAGATTAAATTAAAAATAATCAAACCAAAATCTTAGAACTGAGAAATATATTTGGTGAACTGAAAAATTTATGAGAGGCTCTCAATAGCAGAATGGATCAAGCAGAGGAAAGTGTTAGAGATCTCAAAGACAGGCTGTTTGAAAATACGTAGAGAAGAGAAAAGAAACAGATTACCTACTAGATATAAAAATGCACTCAAAATATTAAATCTAAGTAATATTGGTGTTCAGTTGGTAGTTGTGCAAGGGCAAGGAATAGACAGAATTTCAAAAGAGGAAAGACACAAATAACATATTCAAAAGACTTCAATTTGTTTGTCCACAGACCTCTCAATAACTATAGAGGCCAGAAAGGAGTGTACAACATTTTCAAACTGCTAAAAGAAAAAATTGCTACACAATAATATTGTATCCAGCAAAGCTATCCTTCAGATATGAAGGAAAGATAGAGTCTTTCCCAGAAAAACAAAAGCTGAGAGAATTCACCATCGCCAGTTCAGTCTTACAAGACATGCTAAAGGGAGTTACTTAATCTGAAACAAAGAAAAACTAGTGTAAAAAAGAAAACATTTGCAAGTATAAAATCCACTGGTAAAATTAAACACATGGACAAACTCAGAATGCTCTAATACTATAATCATGGTGTGCATTCCAGTCATGAGTCTAATATGAAGCCCAAAAGACAAAGTCCTAAAAAGTAGTAATAGCTAGAGCAATCTGTTAAGAGATAAGCCATAGAAACGTATCTATATGGAGAAAATTTAAAGAAAAAATGTGGGAAGATATCATTAAAATGTAGAGTTTTTTCATTTATTACTTTTTGGTTTCTATTATTTTATTTGTGATCTAAGATAAATTCTCATCTCTTTAAATTAACTTGTTACAGCTATAAGATGTATTTTGTAAGCCTTATAGTAAGAACCATGCAAAAAATTATAATAGAGTCACTAAAAATAAAAAGCCACAAAAAACATGATACTGGAGAAAATCACTTAACCACAAAGGAAGCTAGTAAGAGAAAGGAAAGAAAAAGGAAGAGGAGAAATATAAAACAACTAAAAAATAAGCAACAAAATGACAGAATTAAGTCCTTACTTATCAATAGTAACACTGAATGCAAATAAACCCAATTTTTCAATTAAAAGACATAGAATGGTTGAATGGATTTTAAAAATATAAGACCCACTATATGCTGCCTACAAGTAACCAATTTTGCCAATAAAGATATATATAGTTTGAAAGTGAATGGGTGAGAAAAGATGTCTCATGCAAATCGAAACCAAACAAGAGCAGTATATGCTATACTCATATCAGATAAAATACATCACAAATCCAAGATTCTAAAAAGAGATTAAAATTATTACTATACAGAGAGAGGAGTCAACCCAGCAAAAGAATATAACAATTATAAATATGCATCCAACACTGGAGCTCCCAGATATATAAAGCAAACATTAATAGATTTAAAGGGAGAGGATACACTGCAATACAATAGCAGATGACTTTAACACTCCACTCTCAGTAATGAACAGCTCATTCAGACAGAAAATCAGCAAAGAAATATCAAAGTTAAAATACAAACTAGACTAAATAGGCCTAACTGAAATTTACAGAACATTTCACCCAACTGCTGCAGGATACACATTCTTTTCATCAGCACATGGAACATTCTTCAGAATAAACCATGTCTTGAGCCAAAAAACAAGTCTCAACAAATTCAAGAAAGTAGAAACTATATTAAATGTTTTTTTCTAACCACAATGGAATAAAACTAGAAATCAACAATAACAGGAATGTGGGAAAATATACAAACACATAAATTAACATGTTCCTGACTGACCAATGAGTCAATGAAGAAATTAAGGATATTTAAAATTTTTTTGAAATAAATGAAAATAGAAGTAGAACATACCAAAACCTATGGGATATAGCAAAAGTAAAGCTAAGAGGGCAATTTATAGCAATAAACACCTCTATCAAAAAAGTAGAAAGATTTTAAATAAACAACCTAACCTGACACTTCCAAGAATAAGAAAACCAAGAATAACCCATATCCAAAATTAGTAGAAAGAAGCAATAAAGATGAGAGCAAAAATAAATAAAACTGAAAATAAAAAATCCAGCAAATCAATTAAACAAAAAGATAGGTTTCTTTGAAAAGATAAACAAAATGGACAAACCTTTTGCTAGACTAAGAATAAAGAGAGAAGACACAAATAAATAAAGTCAGAAATTAAACAGGACACATAACAAATGAGACCATAGAAACATAAAGAACCATTAGAAACTATTACCGACAAATATACAGCAAAGAATTGGAAAACCTAGAAGAAACCTCACTCTGTTGCCCAGGCTGAAGTGCAGTGGTGCAATCTCAGTTCACTGCAACCTCTTCCTCTAAGGCTTAAGTGACTCTCCCACCTCAGCCTCCCAAGTAGCTGGGACTATAGGTGCCTGCAACCACACCTGGCTATGTTTTGTAATTTTTTTTCATAGAGGTGGGGTTTTGCCATGTTGCCTAGGCTGGTCTTGAACTCCTGGGCTCAAGTGATCACCCTACCTCAGTCTTCCAAAGTGCTGGGATTACAAAGCTGAGCCACCACATCCAACTTAAATTATTTTACACATACAACGTACAAAGATTGAATAATGAAGAAATAGAAAATCTGAACAAACCAATAATGACTAATGAAATTGAAACTGTAACATAACATTTCTTCTATGAAAGAAAAACACAGAATTTGATGGTTTCCTGCTGAATTACACAAAACATTCTTTAAAAAACTAATATCAATTCTCAAACTCTTCACAAAAATTAAAGAGGAGGGAAAGCTTCCAAACTTATTCTACCAGGCCAGCATTACCCTGATACCAAAACCAGACAAAGACACAAATAACAAAAAATTACAGAATAATATTCGTGATCAACATAGTTGGAAAAAAATCTCAGCAACAAACTAGCCAACTGAATGTAACAACACCTTAAAAATATACATCCTGCTTAAATGGGAATCATGGCAGGGATGGAAGGATGGTTCAACATACACAAGTCAATAAATGGGATACATCACATTAACAGGGCCAAGAACAAAAAACATACGATCATTTCAATAGATGTCAAAAAAGCCTTTGATAAAATTCAACATTTTATCAAATAATAAATAATAAAATTGTTTATAATAAAAACCCTTAACAAACTAGACACAGACAGAACATACCTAAAAATAATAAAGGCAGCATATGACAAACCCACAGCTAACATCATGATGAGGAGTGAGGAAAAATCGAAGGCCTTTCCTCTAAAGATTTGGAACAAGACAAGCATACCCACTTTCACAACTTTTATTCAACTTAATACTGGAAGTCTGGGGCAGAGCAATTAGGAAAGAGAAAGAAAGTGCATCTAAATAGGAGAAGAAAAATTAGTCTTGCTTGCAAACGATATGATGTTATACTTAGAAAAACCTAAAGACTCCACCAAAAACTGTTAGAACTGATAAACGAATTCAGTAAGATTGCAGAATACAAAATCAACATACAAAAATCAGTAGCATTTATATAAGCCAACAACAAACAATCTGAAAAAGAAATCAAGAAAGCAATCTCATTTACAGTAGCTACAAAGAATATCAAATACCTAGGAATAAATTCAATCAAATAAGTGAAAGATCTATGCTAGAAAAACTATATAACACTGATAATAGAAATTGAAGATGACACAAAAGGAAAGATATTCCATGTTTATGGATTGGAAGAATCAATATTGTTAAAATGACCATACCACCCAAAGCAATTTACAGATTCAATGCAGTCTCCATAAAATGCCAATGATGTTCTTTATAAAAATAGAAAAAAAATCTAAAATTTATGTGGAATCACAAAAGTATCCTAAATTGCCAAAGCAATTCTGAGCAAATAGAATAAAACAGGAGGCATTACATTTTCTAACTCTAGCTACAAAGTTATAGCAACATGTTATTGGCATAAAAACCAATATATAGATCAATGGAATAGAATAGAGAACTCCTATAAGCCTGTGCATTACAGTCAACTCATTTTTGACAAGGTACCAAAAACATACAATGGAAAAAGGACAGCCTCCTCATTAAATGGTGTTGGGGAAACAGAAAAAAAATATATACAGAAGATTGAAAGACCTTTATCTTTCAAAAAATGTAAAAATCAAATCAAAATGGATTAAATATTTTAATTGAAGACCTATAACTATACTAGAGGAAAACATTGAGGAAATTATCCAGGACATTGGTCTGGGCAAAGATTTTGTGTGTAAGATCTTAAAAGCATAAGCAACCAAAGCAAAAATATACAATTAGGATTACATCAAGATAAAATTCTTCTGCACAGCAAAGGAAACAGTCAACAAGTGAAAAAACAACCCACAGAATGGGATAAAATATTTGCAAACTATCCATCCAACAAGGGATTAATAAGCAGAACATCTAAGGAGCTCAAATGACTAGCAAAAAATAAATAATTCAATAAAACAATGAGCAAAATATCTGAATAAACATTTCTTGAAAGAAGACATATAAATGACCAAAAGGTATATTTTTAAAATGCTCAACATCACTTATCATCAGAGAAATCAAAATTAAAACACAATAAATAACATCTCAGCCCAAATAGAATGCCTTTTATAAAAAAGGAAATAACAGGTGATGGCAAAGATGTGGAGAAAGGGGAATCTTAGTACACTGCTGTTGGGAATGCAATTAGTACAGTCACTTTGGAAAACTGTATAGAGATTTCTCAAAACATTTAAAATAGAACTGTTATATGATCTAGCATTTCCACTACTGAGTATATATTCAAAGGGAAAAAAATCAATATATTGAAGAGATATCTACACTTCCATGTTTATTGCAGCACTCTTCAAACTAGAGAAAATATGGAATCAATCTATGTCTGTTAATAGATGAATGGATAAAGAAAATGTGGTGTGTGTGTGTGTGTGTGTGTGCATGTATATACATACTGTGGAATATTATTCAGCCATAAAAAGAAGGAAATCCTGTCACTTGCAGCAACATGAAAGGAACCAGAGACCATTATGTTAAGTGAAATAAGATAAAGACAGAAAGACAAATAACAAATATCATATGTTCTCACTCATTTGTGAGAGCTAAGAAAAGTGGATCTCATGAAGGTAGAGAATAAATTGGTGGTTACCAAGTCTGGGAAGGGTAGTGGGGAGGGTAGGATGAAGAGAGGTTTATTAATGGGTATAAACATGCAATTTGATAGAAGAAATAATACTTAGTTTTTGATATGTCAGTAGGGTGACTATAGTTTACAATATCTACTATATATTTCAAAATAGCTAGAAGAGAATAATTTGAATGTTTCTAGCATAAAGAAAAGACAAATATTTTAGGTGATAAATATTCCACTTACACTGATTTGATCTGTGGAAGTTATATGAATATTAAAATAAATATAGCACTAAAACATGTGCATCTATTATGTATCAATGAAACATTAATTTAAAATATTCTACATCCTTCCTCCTGGTTTTGCACAGTTAAAGCAGGGAAGTAGGTTTAAGGATGCTTGCACATGCACGTGCGTGTGTAGGGGGGTAGACGACTGGCTTCCTTCACTGCTCCCATACTGAAATAGAGGAAAGGCTTTCTTATGGGTACAAAGATCCTACTTGATTACTAGCCAAATATATCCAACACTCTCAGAAAAGAGGTGTATTTGAGGTCTAGAGGTAGACTTCCCTAGGGGAGAGAAAAGTGATTTTGTTAATCTAAAGACTAATATATTTAGCCTCAAATTTTTGCATGTTTCCATTTATGCAGTGTATTGACTTTTGTTGCAACTCTGCTACAGAAGTTGTTCAGTCTCGGGGTGACATTTTTAATAGTTGAGGTTTCCCAAGATTAGAATGGGATTTCTCCTGGCTGACTGATCTTCCTTTCAAGGATAGTATTCAGGTAGTCTGATTATCTGTTGTGGATGTTGTTGGATAGATGTCTGTTTTAACTGGGATGTAGGCCTAAGTCATTTTGTAAGACATTTGTAATATTAATTAATGTGTTATGATTTTGTCAATTTGGAAAAAGAAAAGATTCGTTTGATTCAGTAGTTAGAGAACGTATAAAAGGAGAGGTAAGTTTTGAAAGATAAAAGATGGGTCAAATTTTCCTAGGTAGTAACATGTGAGAGACAGTTCAGTCAGAAAGAAAACCTAAACAAAAGCACAGTGGTGATGATCATCTCATATGTGAATTCCTTGTCAAACAAAGAACTTTGCAAACCTTACTCCTGAGAGCTCATTCTATTTTGTCTGCAGTGTGAGAAGGTCTTGTGATTCATGCAATTTTAGATAACTTAACTCCCATTAAAATATAAATGTAAATTTTATTTTAAAAATATATTATATATAGAGATAATATATTATGAATATAAAAGGTGAGAGAGAATTTTCTGAGAAATAGGTGATATAATAAATAAAATACAATGGAAAATGTGATGTTTATATTGATGTATCAAAATGGACAAAAGATTTGAATAGACATTTCCAAAAAGAAGAAATACAAATGACCAACAGGTATGTGAAAAAATATTCAGTGTCACTAATCATCAGGCAGGTGTAAGTGAAAACCAGAATGAGATATCACCTCACTTCAATTAGAATGACTATTAACAACAAGACAAAAATTAACATGCTGGCATGGATGTGGAGAAAGGGAAACTTTTACACACAATTGGTGGGAATGTAAATTAGCATAACTATTAAGGAAAACAGTAAAACGTTTCTCAAAAGATTAAAACTGGAACTACCATATGATCCAACAATCCCACTACTGGGTATATATCTAAAGGAAATGAAATCGGTATATTGAAGAGACAGCTGCTGTATTAGTCACTTCTCATGCTGCTAATAAAGACATACTTGAGACCGGATAATTTACAAAGGAAAAAGTATGTTGAAGAGACAGCTGCTGTATTAGTTGGTTCTCATGCTGCTAATAAAGACATACTTGAGACTGGATAATTTACAAAGGAAAAAATTTAATGGGCTCACAGTTCCACATGGCTAGGGAGGCCTCACAATCATGGCAGAAGACAACAGAAGAGCAAAGGCATGTCTTACATGATGTCAGGCAAGAGAGTGTGTGCAGGAGACCTCACCTTTATAAAACAATCAGATTTTGTGAGACTTATTCAATATCACAAGAACAGCACAGGAAATACACACCCCCATGATTGAATAACTCCCACCGGGGTCCCTCCCTGTACACATGAGGACACAGAGCCAAACCATATCATCTGCCCTCGCATGTTTATTATGGCACTATCACAATGGCTGAGATAGGGAATCAGCCTAAGCACCATCGATGGATGAATGGATAAAGGTAATGTGGCATATATACACAATGTAATACTATTTGGCCATAAAAAATAAATTTGTGGCAACATGGATGGACCTGGAAGACAAGCTAAGTGGAGTAAGACAAGCACAGAAAGACATATCCCATATTCTCATTCATACATGGGAACTAAAAAAGTGAATTACATGAAGATAGTAAATTGGTGGCAACCAGAGGCTGGGAAGGTGGGAAGGAATAGAAAGAGATTGGCTAATGCATATAAAGTCATGGTCAGGAGGAATCAGTTCTGGTGTTCTATTGCAGTGTGGTGACTATAGTTAACAAAACTGTATATTCTAAATAGCTAGGAGAGAAGATTTTGAATGCTCTCACTACAAAGAAATGATAAGTGTTTGAAATGATGGATGTGGTAAATATTCCGTTTTTATCATTATATAACATATATTTATATCAAAACATCACACATAAATATGTAAAATTAGTATATCAATTATAAATAAAATAAAACCTAAAACATTAATTAAATAGCAAACGACACATCTCCAAACACTCTGTAATCAAACCAGCACATAAGGAAAAATTTATATTCATTAGTTCCATTTAGGCACATATATTCCTTATGATATACACAAGATACTCATTATTTCTACAAAAATGTATTTATAAGGTACTTAAGATAATTTGAAATAATTTGCCAGAGGAGTAAATGTAAGTACATTAACCAAATTATTATTTGAATTAATAGCAAATTAACAGTTACCTTCCATCTGGCAAAAACAAATTTAGACACACACACACACACACACACACACACACACACACACACAAAACCTATTACTGAAAAGCTAAGGTTTCACCTCTTAGGCAAGTCTGCTGTTAACGTACATTACATCTTCCAAACCATGAACTAGTTGGGGCCACCTGCCTAAAGTAAACCACATCTTTTTAACCAAAATTGAGCAAAACATTCGTTCAATTTCATGGTGTTTCAACGTGTACCTTTTAGAAATGATGAAATAAGGGAAACTAACCCTAAGTCACTACTAAAGCCAATTAAAGTGTGCTTGTTTGCATATTTTGGCTTTATATGGATAACATGCTCCAGAGAGCTGCCGAACAAAAGCAACATGAACTTCTAGGCTGAATGAGATACAGGGCTGCAGCTGTTGTTTTCTGGTACAGCCTATTCAGAACTCACATGGTTGCTAAATTTTTTAAAGTGTTGCTGATGGGTCTGTCACAGCTCAGCACTTCTTGGATATTTGCATGAACAAAGAGGAGGTTCAGAAGTATTGAATCTGGAAACTTGTAGTTCAAGGCAAATTGAGTGTGCTACTTAGGAAAATGCATCTTATGTAGGTTAGAGCTCTTGATATTCAATTATCACTGCTGAGATTACATTCCACCACTGGAGTCCATCTTTCTGATATAAAAGTAGGAAACTTCATAAAATAAATATTGATAGTTTATTCAGTGTAACATTGCAGCTTGTGAGGGCTAATGGAGAGCCAAACAACCTAGAAGTAGTGGTTTTTGGCGCAAAAGAACAGGAAAAAAAAAAAAAGATCTGTTGAGTGATTGACAGTTCAGATTCTGAGGGGAAAAAACACTCCAACTTGTTTAAAGAGGCACAGATAATAATGTGCTTCTGAATATTCAAGCACATCCTGTTTTTTTTAAAAGTTGAAGTCTAAATCGAGTAAAAGAATCACAAATCTAAATATAAAAATACAATTCAAACCCAAGAGAATCAGATAGAATTTAATACTCAAATTACACTTCTATGCTTTCGAAAGTTATATTTCATACTTAAAAATTTTCAATTTCTATGTTGTACAAATCAATGTCAAAATCTTTGATAAGATCAAGTTCTGAGTGCCAAAATTATGCAAATTGTTTAATTTATGCATGTGTAAGCGCAGCACTTTTAACAGTTAAGAACTGCTATAGTCTGCTTAATGAAAAGTTAGAGTGTGTTATTTGACATTTACCAACATTAGAAGATAAATTTTATGAAACTCATCTTTTTTAGATGGGGCAATTTTAGTATTCTACAAATAAGAGTAAGTGGCATGTTTACTCAGCCCAAATGTAAAGTGACTTTTGCCCATAGTGCTGGACTCAACTTTCCAGCAGTATCATTTTAAAATCCAAACATTCAAAATGATTTATTCTTCAGGAATACATGAGAAAACACTGATTTATAAAAATAAGTAATTACAAAGAGAAAGTGCTCCACCTTATCCTGAAATTTAGGCTCCCATTTAAGAGTCTATATTAATTTTTTTTTGCTTAAATGGCAAACATTTGTATAGCACTAAGTAGGGACACTAGAGACACTCTTCCATATAGTCTCTTTTCCCTTTTATTTATTTATTTTTTTTTTTGAGATGGAGTCTTGCTCTGTTGTCCAAGCTGGAGTGCAGCGGCACCATCTCAAGTAATTCTCCTGCCTCAGCCTCCCTACTAGCTGGGATTGCAGGCGCCCACAACCACACCCAATTAATTTTTTGTATTTTTAGTAGAGACGAGGTTTCGCCATGTTGGCCAGGCTGGTTTTGAACTCCTGGCCTCAAGTGATCCACCTGCTTCAGCTTCCCAAAGTGCTGGGATTACAGGCGTGAGCCACTATGCCCCGCCTCCATATACTTTATTAACATCAATTCATTAATCACATCAGAGCCCTATAATATATTATGTGTTTTACAGATGAGGAAATTGGGCCGAGGTTTAGTCATTTCTCCAAAGTTACACAGCTACTAAAAAGGTTAGCCAGGATTTGAATCCAGAAAATCTGGCTCCAGAGTCCATGTTTTTAAACCACACTCCACAATATTTACATTCCACATGGAATCATCCAAGAGAAGACTGGTTGGGATCACAAGCTGAGCAAAGAGAAAATGCCATCAAATTTGAATCAATTATAACATCTAATATTCTAAATTTAATGTGTTAGACATGGTAAAAATCATTGGACATGTTTGCCATCCAGTTTCAATTTTCATTTCTGATGAAATTTTTCTTGATGATCAGAAGTATCATTTACAACAAATTCAGCATTTTTCACAGAGGAAGAGGCATCTTTGTCAACTATTCAAATATTCAAAATTTCAAT